>CM019830.1:1873548-2078617 GCA_009763385.1 Coix lacryma-jobi var. lacryma-jobi | reverse complement strand
CCCCTGGTGCGTCCGGTCGAATACTGAAGAGCGTCCGGTCGCAGCCAAGCCTGCTCCTCAGCCAAACCTAGTGACCGGACGCACGCCCCAGCGTCCGGTCATTAGGGTTGGAGCGTCCGGTCACATTTTGAGGTTCGAAACGACTTTGGTTTGCGACGCTCCCTTCACGAACTTTCTTCCTTATGATCTTAGGGACCTTTCTAAGCTATCTAGGGCTTTGGTTAACAAGTGTGCACCACACCTAACTCAAAAGTCTCACCTAGGTCAAGCTACTCATTCAAACCCCTCTTTATAGTATGGCCAAAGATAAAACAAAGACCTATGCTACTCTAAGTGTCCTTCAACACCAAATGACACTTAGCACTAGCCTATCACCGTCTTCGTCGTCCATCCTTTGAAAACCGAATGAATTCCATCGTAAAGGGGGCATGAATACCATAGTGCCCTCACGATCATCATTACCATGACTTAACTCAACTGTTTCTGCAAAACACACGTTAGTCATAGTAATTTACCGTTGTCATCCAATCACCGAAACCCACTGGGGGCCTAGATGCTCACAATCTCCCCCTTTTTGGTGATTGATGACAACCTCATGTATGTTTGAAAGAGAGGTGAGGTTTTCAACAACTTGGTTTATATAAGCATGTGACAATAAGATCAAAAGTGGTTAGGCATGCTTATACGGACCAAGTCCACATAAATACTCAACATATAAGAATTAACACAAGTACTTATGAACAAGCTCATTTATCGGAGTATAAGTGCGGAAGCAACATAAATGAGCATAAGCAAGTGACATGTATAAGATAACGAGTGAAGCATGACATGTCACAACTGAGCATAAACGAGTGACATGAGTATATAACAAGTGTAGCACCACATGTCACAACCAAAAGACATACACATATCGTACGGGTGCCAAAAGATAAGTGCAAGATCAAACAAAAGAACCGAAACCCTCTCACAGGCTCCCCCTACGTCTAACATACGCTCTCTCCCCCTTTGGCATCAAAGACCAAAACCTAAGGGTCGGAAGGCGGGAGTGGAGCAGACGAGCCGGGCGACGAGGTGCGCGGAAGAGTCTCGAACTGAGCCAGGTAGGTCTCCTCGTCGGACGACGTACTGAGAGCTGACTGACCCTCTGACACTGGACGTGAGGGAGAAGCGGTCTGGGTCTGCTCAACTGACTCTGGAGCGGCCTCTGGAAGAGGGTCCACGGTCTCAGTCGCGACCACTGACACTGTCAACGAAGTCTCAGGAGCTGAGCTAACAGGAAGAGTCTGACTCTGAAGGTCGGCGGCTCGGACGACGCTACTGAGGAAGGTAGTGTCTCTGGGTACCAGTAGCTGGAGCAGGAGCTGGAGCTGAGGTCACTGGCAACTGAAACTCGGGCGGTGTAGGCAGGCCGGTGAGCTCGCTGAAAGAGGCTTCCAGGCTCCTCGGTGTCACTAGGACCGACTCCGTCTGAGTAGGAGTGAAGCCTGACCCGAGCGTGTGAACCCTGGCAGCTGCCCTGGCTGAGGTGAGGTAAACCACTGCGGGTACTGAGGGAAGGGCGAGACCGTCGACGGAGGCACTGACGTGAAGTAGAGGTCGACGGTCCTGGCTGCTGCAGCTGAAACTGTGACGGCTGAGGTAGGGGGGAAGTAACTCCATCCGCCATCCCTCCATGAAGGCAAGAGTCTGAGTCTGAAGCTGAATCATCTGCCGCTGGAGAGCGTCCTGGCGCTCCTGTGCCTGAGCTGCTGCCACTGCCTGTGCCTCTGCCAGCGAGCCTGCTCCTGTGCCTGTCGGCGCTGCTCCTCAGCCTGACGCTGAACCTCCTCAAAGAGACGGGACTGCTGCTGCTCCATCCGAGAAAGTATAGCTAGAAGAGCTGGATCGAGCCCGGCCATACGCGAGGAGGAGGCTCGAATCGTGAGCTCCCTGTGGACACATCCTCGGAAGGAGCGTAGTCGTCATCGTGCTGTCAGACGAACTCATCGTCAGGGTCCTCTCCCTCTGCCTCTAGTGCTGCAAGCTCAGCCTCTGCCAACTGACTGACAGTCTCGTCCTGCTGTGCCTCTGTCTCGGTGACAACTGGCCTCTGGCGCTGACCTCTGGTCGACGAGTGTCTGGACGGTCCCCCCGGCAATCTGGCGAGTGTCGTACACGGGGAACTCCGTCGGAGACTGGAGAAGCTCTGGAAGCAAACCCGGAATAAGCCGCCTCAAAATGTAACAGATTGTGTGAGCATAGGGAAGCTGGCGGTGACCCTTGAAGCCCTCGGCCAATGTGTCCTCCATCTCAGAAATAATGACATCCCAAATGTCGAACTCGAGCTGTGAACCAGGTGGTGAACTAACCAGATCTGTATACGTGTCAGCCCCTCTCTGTAGCCTGTCCGGGGAAGAAGAGTGCGCCTCATGACCTCGTTCACGAGACGGGCCCGTCGGCGTCAAGTCACGAGGACGCCGGCTGGACCCCTCGCCGAACGGCTCCCGGAAGCAAGCACGAACCAAGTCCGCTGGTGGAATCTCTCCTGCGTGAGGTCGCCTGGTGGCTCTGTCTCTCCATAGCAAACGGTGTGCACTCTAGTCGGATACGCTGTCAGACAACGAGGTACTCTCTGGCACGTGAGCTGTAGAGCCTGTAGGACCTCCCCCTGAAAGCGAAGTGGAGGAACCGGTGATCCGGGGAGATCCACAGGGACGCGTAAAACTGTCGCAACCCAGTCCTCGATGTACAGGCCACCCCGACCAAGTAGATCTGCCAAGCCAGGTAGGTATGAAGCATCGGTCGGATGGCCTCACCAGCAACTGCAACTATCGTCTCCAGCGGGCAAACTCTGTGAGCACGGATGTGGACGCCGCTGTTGACATAGGCTCTGTAAAAATCCTCCTGAAGAACTGTGTAGAATCCCTCGGCGGCCTGAGGGTGCCTGGCAGCTGGGAACCACTCCTCGTACGGAATCAGACGAGAGCCTGTACCTGACGTCCGTCGCCGCCCGCAGGTCCAAGTGCTCCACAGGTGGGGGTCCCTGTGGCCTCGGAGGGGGTCGTCCACCCCGCCTCTGCCCCTCAGTAGGAGACACCTGAGTGCGAGAGCGGTGTGACCTGCGGAGTGGCTGCTGAGCTGGCTGGCTCCTCTGTCTGACCCTCTGCCTGGGTCTCTGTAGCTGAGCTGGGCTCTGGAGCTGAACCACTGGCTGTAGCCGCTGCGAGAGCTGAAGCGGCCTCGGACGGGAACTGGAAGTCTGGAGGGAGAAGCTCAGCTGGGTCGTCGAGAGAGTACTCGTGATCCTGAATCCGGACGACGCCGCCCTCAGTCCGAAGCAAGGCCTGCACCTGCTGCTCTGTGAAAAGTCGCGAATGCGCAACCGGTCGGCTGACCACTACTGCCCTGACTGGCCGGCTCTGTAGACTGGTCGAGAATCCGGAGACCACCTGTCGAACCCCCCTGCTCGGCTCTCTCGGCTGCTCGAGCGGCTGCAAGCGCGATCTCTGAATCCCGATCGAGGCGCTTGCGCTTCTTGGACACCATCTTCTGCGGCCTCTTCCCCTTGTCACCAGAAGGAGGACGAGGAGGAGGAGGGTCTGCCCCGGACCTCCTCCGCCGACGTTCTTTGCAGCGAGCCATCGCTACAAGAACAGAACAACTGGCACTGAGAGTAACTGAGAAACTCGGCAACAGAAACCACGGCCACTGAGGAGACCAACTGCCACTGAGGATCACTGCCACTGACAAGAGAACCTGGACTGAACCTCAGAGGCTTGGCCTCGTTCCGTATCCGCGAGCTTGGCCCCGGATTTTGCTGTCACTGCCACACTGCGCACACGGCTCCTGAACGGTCCCGACTCGCTGCAATAGATAGGTGGGATATATATAAGCATATAATCTAGAGAAAAGAAGCCTATCGGAAGCAAAGCAAAAGGAAGAGAGATATGAGGCATGGCTTTGCTACCTGACACGACGCGACGAACACAAGCAAAGGGAAGAGACCGACACGTGCGGGCACCACAACCTCTGCCGGAAGGATCTGCGCGAGAATTAAGTGAAAACGTGGTTAGATTGACAGGAAAGTTGGTTGGTGGGCATTTTCACGAACACGTTGCAGGCACGGTTTGGTGGGGGAGCTTACGGGGAGGTGTGGGTGGCTGGGAGGGGCTGGCCAGTCTCGCCGACGAGAGGTACGATCGACGTGAAGCCGAGCGCCGCAGGACGGATCCGGCAGGTGAACGCCGGCGGGGAGGCGAAGGCCGGCGGAGGCACGGCGATGCGAGCGCCAAGATGGGGCACGGCGGCATAGGCGTGGTGGTGGGAGGGCACGCGGAGGGGTGCGGGCACGGGCACGGCGGTGCAGGCAGCCGAGGAGGGTCACGGCGGCGCGGAAGATAGGGCACGGCTCGGGCGCAGTCGAAGAAAGAAGACGAGTGAGGAGGGGCCCACGAGTCAGCCGGAGGAAGTTATTGCGCAAGTTAAGTTGCGATCGGACTCACGGGGGTGTGACCGGACGCACAGGACCCGAGCGTCCGGTCACGAACAGAGAGTTCCCGAAACTTGATGTCAGTGATCGGACGCGTCCTGTCGTACGCGACCGGACGCACGGAGCGTCCGATCAAATGGCAGCAGACGACCGGACTCACGCAAATACTTGTGACCGGACGCGCCGCAGGTACTGTTCATCTGCGCGTGATTTGCACTGACCGGACGCACTGGGAGCGTCCGGTCACAGGGAAAACCCTGTTTTGACTCGATTTTTCGCGCCGACTTCTCCCAACCAAGTTCCAACTCAAAGAGGATGCAAATAAACACTAGTTGGAACTTAGGGGAGTGACCTCTCTCAAACCCTCAAATTTTTCAAATATGTTGCCATAGGCTAAGTTAGTTTTCTAGATAAAATAGGCAATAAAACCCGAGGAGACAACATGTGGCCACCAAAACTAGGGGACTTAACCAATTGGAGCCTCAAATGCTCCCCTAGCGGTGGACGAACACAGCGGTTGCTCAAAACATAACCGAAAAGAAACGACAAAGCAACAAACATGCATATGCAATGCAATACGAGATTTGAATCTAGGTTGCTTGTCAAGTTTGCTCATGGGTAAGCTTCTTCACACGCTTTTTAGGGCGGTTATCTTAACCACGTCTGACAGGCCTATATGCATAGCGGAATTTAAACATGGCATATGATACAATGCAATGCAAAGACAACCCCCTTTCACCTTTTGACAAAGTTACTTAGATCAAGCACATTAAGCTCACTTCGCAGTCTACAAAGGGTGTTCTCATCTAGGGGTTTTGTGAAGATATCCGCCAATTGATCTTCGGTTCTAACTCCCTCTAAGGATATATCTTTCTTTGAAACATGATCTCTAAGAAAGTGATGGCGAATATCTATGTGCTTTGTGCGAGAGTGTTGAACTGGGTTGTTAGCAAGCTTAACCGCGCTCTCATTGTCACACAACAAAGGTACCCTTTCTAGAACTACACCATAGTCTAAAAGGGTTTGCTTCATGTAAAGGATTTGTGCACAACAAGCACCCGCGGCTATGTATTCCGCCTCGGTGGTGGACAAGGCCACACTATTTTGCTTCTTTGAACTCCATGACACTAGTGATCTCCCAAGCAAATGGCACCCTCCGGATGTGCTTTTTCTATCTACTTTGCAACCCGCGTAATCCGAATCGGAATACCCAACGAGTTGGAAGTTAGCTCCTTTGGGATACCAAAGGCCAAAGCTTGGGGTGTGCTTTAGGTACCTAAGGATTCTTTTCACCGCTACAAGATGTGATTCCCTAGGGTCGGCTTGAAACCGAACACACATGCACACACTAAACATGATGTCGGGCCTAGATGCGGCCAAATATAACAAACTACCAATCATAGAGCGGTAGAGAGTTTGGTCAACCGGGTTACCTCCCACATCTAGGTCGAGATGTCCATTTGTTGGCATTGGAGTCTTGATAGGCTTGCAATCATCCATGTTGAAGCGCTTGAGGAGGTCTTTTGTATACTTCTCTTGAGATATGAAAGTCCCCTCTTTCAATTGCTTGACTTGGAAGCCTAGGAAGAATGTGAGCTCTCCAATCATGGACATTTCGAACTCCTTCGACATCAAGTCACCAAATTCCTTGCAATATGCTTCATTAGTTGACCCGAAGATGATATCATCAACGTAGACTTGACAAATGAACTCTCCATCAAGCTTCTTGGTGAATAGTGTGGTGTCGACCATCCCAATGGTGAAGCCCTTCTCAATGAGGAAGTCCCGGAGGCGCTCGTACCATGCTCTTGGGGCTTGCTTGAGCCCATATAGCGCCTTGGACAACCTATAAACATGATTAGGATATCTAGGGTCTTCAAACCCGGGAGGTTGATCAACATAGACTAGTTCATTTATAAAGCCATTTAAAAATGCACTTTTCACATCCATTTGATATAGTTTAATGTCATGATGTGATGCATATGCAAGGAGGATACGGATGGCTTCAAGTCTTGCAACCGGTGCAAAGGTCTCTCCAAAATCCAAACCTTCAACTTGAGAGAACCCCTTTGCCACTAGCCTTGCCTTGTTTCTAACAACCTTGCCTTGATCATCTTGCTTGTTTCTAAACACCCATTTTGTTCCAATGACTCTTGCGCCTTTAGGTCGCTCTTCAAGTGTCCAAACTTGATTGCGGGTGAAGTTGTTCAATTCTTCATGCATAGCATTCACCCAATCCAGATCACCTAGAGCTTCATCTACAATGGTGGGCTCAACAAGAGACACAAAAGAGTGATGTTCAATAAATAAAGCAAGTTTTTTAGATCGAGTCATTACACCCCTTGTAGGACTCCCTATGATGAGATCTTGAGGATGAGCTTGTAGTAGAGGAGTAGTCCTTCGATCAACCACTTGAGGGGCCGCTTGTGGAGCACCAACATCTTGAGCTTGTACCACCATTTGATCATGGGAGACATGAGTGTCCTCATTTGGATCCCTCCCATCTTTGTCATCATCAAGTGGTACATTGGATGAGGATGGCTTGTCAATGGCTTGCACATCATCATCATCATCTTTAGGCTTGATGGCTCCAACCGGCATGTTCTTCATTGCTTCCCTCAATGGTTCATCACCTACATCATCAAGATTCTCATGCTCTCCTTGAGAGCCATTAGATTCATCGAATTCCACATCATATGTTTCTTCTACCATCCCGGTGGCACGGTTGAATACTCGATATGCTTTGGACTTCAATGAGTAACCAACAAGAAAACCAATATCACATCGGCGTTGAAACTTCCCTAGGTGTTGGCGCTTCTTGTAGATGTAGCATTTGCACCCAAACACTCTAAAGAAGGATACATCCGGCTTCTTGTTGTTGAGTAGCTCATAGGGGGTCTTGCCAAGGAGACGATGGGGGAACAACCGGTTTGATGCATAGCAAGCGGTGTTGATTGCTTCCGCCCAAAATCTTTCCGGTGTAGTGTACTCATCTAACATAGTCCTTGCTAGGGTGATTAGTGTTCGGTTCTTCCTCTCAACTACCCCATTTTGTTGTGGTGTGTAGGTTGCGGAGACTTCATGCTTGATCCCAACTTCATCACAATATTGCTCAATGTAGGTGTTGTCGAACTCTCTTCCATTGTCACTTCTTATCTTCTTGATATTCAAGTCGAACTCATTTTGGGCTCTCTTGGCAAACTTCTTGAATGAAGGAGTTGCTTCGGATTTGTCATGAAGAAAGAATACCCAAGTGTATCTAGAGTAATCATCAACAATCACTAGACAATAGAGATTTCCACCCAAGCTAGCATATGTTGTTGGTCCAAATAGATCCATGTGAAGTAGCTCTAACTCTCTTGATGTTGACACAAAGGCTTTGGTTGGATGTGTATTTGCAACTTGCTTGCCGGCTTGACATGCACTACACAATTTGTCCTTCTCAAATTTGACATCCTTCAAGCCCCTAACCAAATCCTTCTTCAATAGCTTGTTGAGAGTGTTCATTCCAACATGTGCTAATCTTCTATGCCATAGCCAACCAAGTGATTGCTTAGTGAACAAGCATGTCTTCAAGTTGGCATCTTCGGAGGTGAAATCTACTAGATAGAGATTGTTGTATCTAAAGCCTTTGAATATCACTTGTGTATCATCTTTCTTGGTCACAACCACTTCCTTGTCGTTGAACAAGCATTGAAAGCCAAGATCACATAGTTGCCCAACGGATAGCAAGTTGAAGCTCAATGATGCAACTAGTAGCACATTGGAGATGGTATGATCATTTGATATAGCCACTTTGCCCAATCCCTTGACATTGCCCTTTGAGTTGTCACCAAATGTAATCTTTTCTTGGTCATTGACATTCTCTTCTAGTGAGGTGAACATCCGGGGATCACCGGTCATATGTTGTGTGCAACCACTATCAATCACCCAATGAGATCCACCGGTCTTGTAGTTCACCTACACACACAAAAAATCAAGCTTGAGCTTTTGGGACCCAAACTTGTTGCGGTCCCTTAACCTTCTCAACTAGTGACTTGGCAACCCAAATTTGCTTTGGTCTACTCTTGTTAGGTGGCCCCATAAACATGACTTTCACTTTGCCACTAGAATCTTGTCTAAGCATGTAGTGAGCATTGAAAGCAAAGGGGCTAGCATGCTTGGGCAAGGGTGTGGGCTTTGGCTCTTCACAATCATGAGCAAAGTGACCTTCCTTTCCACACTCATAGCATCTTCCAATCTTCTTCTTCTTTGGCTTAGTGATGCTTTAGCGTTGCTTCATCTTCTCTTCAAGAAAGCCAATGCCATTTCTATTTGTCTTCATGACGGTGTTCATGAGAAGCTCACTTTGAAGACATTGGCCCTTTGTGAAGTTCCTCAATCCGGTGGTGAGGTGTTCCTTTTCTTTCTTGAGCTTGTCATTCTCTTGTTGGAGCTCTAATTGAGATGGTGTCATCTTGTAATCTCTCTCCATCTTCAATCTCTTGTTCTCTTCTTTTAGCATGTCAAGCTCAAGTGTCATGCTATACTCATCATCTAGGGTCTCAACAATGACTTGCTTTGTGGTTGCAAGCTTCTCTAGATCAACTTTGAGCTTTGCATTCTCATTCTTGATCTTGATGTAATCATCATATTGATCGGCCACAACCACACTCTTGCCTTTGCCACTAGCTCTTTGCTCATCATGCTCACTAACCAAGTCCTCACAAGATGTTGCTATGTCACACTTAACAACAAGGTTAGGAGCATCATGTGTCTCATGTGAAAGCATATCATAAGAAATGGTGAGAGCATCATAGTCAACTTTCACTTGAGTGTATTGTTCTTTTAGCAAAGCATAACTAGTGGTAAAGTCACTATGCATCTTATCAAGTTTTTCATTTTTAGCTATGAGCTCCTTGTTAGAGGACTTGAGCTCCTTGATAGTGGATGACATAGTTGCAAGTTCATCTTTTAGTTCATCACTAGCATGAATAGCATGATCACATTTTTCAACAAGAGATTCATTTTCATCAACAAGCTTCTCATTCTTAGCTCTAGTCTTTCTTATGATTTTAGAGTAGTCATTTAGCAATTTGACAAGTTCATCATAAGTGGGAGCCTCAAATTCACCATCACTATCACTAGAGTCATCATCGTTTTGTACCTTCCGGTCACCCTTGGCCATAAGGCATAGGTGTGTAGGTGATGATGGCGACGGTGGTGGTGGTGGTGTAGAGGATCCAATGACTAAAGCGGCCACCTTCTCCTTCTCATCATCACTATCTTCATTTGATGAGCCACCGGAGGAATCAATGTCGGTGAGCCAATCACCAACAATGTAAGCCTTTCCACCTTTCTTGTGGTATTGCTTCTTCTTCTTGCCATCCTTCTTGTAGTAGGGCTTTTCATCCTTCTTCTCATCTTCACTTGATGAGTCATACTTCTTGCCCTTGTTCTTGTTCTTGTAGCTTTCTTTCTTGGGCTTGGTGCATTGATGAGCAAGATGGCCAAGCTCGCCGCAATTGTAGCAATCCATTTCGGAGATTGGCCTCCTCTTGCTACTTGTGAAGAACTTCTTCTTTCTTGAGTCAAAGTTGACTCCATTCTTGTGAAGCTTCTTCAACATCTTGGTGGTCCTTCTCACCATGAGAGCAATGTTGGAGTCATCTTTTTCATCACTTGTGCTCTCATGATGCACCACAATAGCTTTGGACTTGCCCTTCTTGTCATGGCTAGCTTTGAAGGCCAAGTCCTTCTTCTTGTCGGTGGAGGAGCCACCACTTGGTGTGATGTGCATGTACATCTCATGCGCATTGATCTTTCCCAAGATTTGAGTTGGTGTAGCAGTGGAAAGATCACCTTGATGTAGCACCGTCACGATGTGTCCATACTTCTCAATTGGAAGGACACAAAGAATCTTCCTCACAACATCGGATGGTTGCATTTGCGTGAGGCCAAGTCCATTTAGCTCTTCTAGAAGAACATTCAACCGTGAGTACATTTCATTTGCACTTTCATTAGCATGCATATCAAAAGAGTGAAGTTTTTGCATAACTAAATGATAGCGTTCCTCACGCTCACTCTTGGTTCCCTCATGGAGCGCACAAATGTTTTCCCATAGATCATGGGCATTTTTGTGGTTCCGAACACGGTTGAACACATCTTTGCAAATGCCTCTAAAAAGAATGTTTTTGGCCTTTGCATTCCATTTATCATTTTCCTCCTCATTAGGAGTGAGGCTTGTGCCTTCCTTGGGCTTGGCAAAGCCGGTTATGGCGGCATCACGGCATTTCACATCAACTGCTTCTAGGTACGACTCCATACGGATTTTCCAATATGGAAAGTCGTCTCCCTCAAACATGGGAGGTGGTCCATCACCTCCGGACATCTTAACTCTAGGCGGTTAAGCCTAAATCGAGAGCACGAGGCTCCGATACCAATTGAAAGGATCAAGATGCCCAAGAGGGGGGTGAATTGGGCTTTTCTAAAACTTCTTGCGATAATAAAACTTATCAAGCCCCAATTAACCCCCTAGTGCCTAGAAGTGTGTTTGACAAGAATCAATTGCACAAAAGACTATCGCTAAACCATTTCTACTCTAGCATTGCAATTCAACTTATGAAAGAACAACAAGTAAATGCGGAATTGAATTGCTCAAAGGTAAATGCGTAGAGAAGAGAGTAGAGATGACACGACGATCTTTTTGCCGAGGTATCGAGGTGTCGGCACACCCCCCTAGTCCTCGTTGGAGCACCCGCGCAAGGGTATCGCTCCCCCTTGATCCGCGCAAGGATCAAGTCCTCACTACGAGCTGATTCTTCGCCACTCCAGCCCGGTGAATCGCTCGCTACCGGTCACAACTTGGCTTGGGTCATCCACAATGCCTCCGGATGATCACCAAGCTCTCCGATCGCCACCAAGCCGTCTAGGTGATGCCGATCACCAAGAGTAACAAGCAAGAACTCTCACTTGACCAACACAAGGCTAATGAGATGGGTGGATGCACACTTGCTACTCTCTATTCACTAATGAGGTGTTTGATCACTCAATTATCAAATCTCTCAACCTCACTAGGCCTCTTGCACTCACTTGGAATCACAATGTGTTTGGCAACCTTTCAAATGAACAAGATTGACAGCATGAATGAGGGGGAGGCATATTTATACCCCCCAACTCGAAACATGCACGAAGGGGTAAGTCCAGCCAGTTACACACTGACCGGACGCGTCCGGTCAGTGTCTAACGGCTACGTGACGTTAGCCCTGACACCAGTACGATACACTGACCGGACGCACCCATGCGTCCGATCACCACTGACCGGACGTGTCCGGTCATCAATTTCCCTCTCTGGAACCTCTCTGGACGCGACCGGACTCACCTCCTGGTGCGTCCGGTCGAATACTGAAGAGCGTCCGGTCGCAGCCAAGCCTGCTCCTCAGCCAAACCAACTGACCGGACGCACGCCCCAGCGTCCGGTCATTAGGGTTGAAGTGTCCGGTCACATTTTGAAGTCCGAAACGACTTCGGTTTGCGACGCTCCCTTCACGAACTTTCTTCCTTATGATCTTAGGGACCTTTCTAAGCTACCTAGGGCTTTGGTTAACAAGTGTGCACCACACCTAACTCAAAAGTCTCACCTAGGTCAAGCTACTCATTCAAACCCCTCTTTATAGTACGACCAAAGATAAAACAAAGACCTATGCTACTCTAAGTGTCCTTCAACATCAAATGACACTTAGCACTAGCCTATCACCGTCTTCGTCGTCCATCCTTTGAAAATCGAACGAATTCCATCGCTAAGGGGGCATGAATACCATAGTGCCCTCACGATCATCATTACCATGACCTAACTCAACTGTTTCTGCAAAACACACGTTAGTCATAGTAATTTACCGTTGTCATCCAATCACCGAAACCCACTGGGGGCCTAGATGCTCACAGGGGGGCGTCGCTGTTTTTTCAAATCAGCCTACGAAAGCACTACGCGAGCCTCGCTAAAAAGAAAGGGGGGCGTCGCTGTTTTTTCAAATTAGCCTACGAAAGCACTACGCGAGCCTCGCTAAAAAGAAAGGGGGGTGTTTTCAAATTAGCCTACGAAAGCACTACGCGAGCCTCGCTAAAAAGAAAGGGGGGTGTCGCTGTTTTTTCAAATCAGCCTACGAAAGCACTACGCGAGCCTCGCTAAAAAGAAAGGGGGGCGTCGCTGTTTTTTCAAATCAGCCTACGAAAGCACTACCCGAGCCTCGCTAAAAAGAAAGGGGGGCGTCGCTGTTTTTTCAAATCAGCCTACAAAAGCACTACGCGAGCCTCACTAAAAAGAAAGGGGGGCGTCGTTGTTTTTCCAAATCAGCTTACGAAAGCGTTACGCGAGCCTCGCTAAAAAGGAAAGGGGGCGTCGCTGTTTCATCTTAAAAACACCTCTCAACGAAAAAATGAGGCGTCGACAAAAAACAACATAGAGCTGGACAGCCAACGAGCCTGGTCAGTATCCGACAAGGACATCACAATCATTACTCAAGCGAATCGTAATGACACAAATAAAACATACAGTGCTCCCGTTCATTTACAAAATAACTTCACAACGACAAACAATCGGTGAAAACTATAAAATTACAAGGAATCATCATCTCCATCAATTAACATTAAATCTTCATAACCTTCGTCACCCTTCTCAAACCCTGTCTCTACCGGAACTATGGGTCCCCACAACAAAGGAGCTGCAAGGACAATTGACAGCTCCCCGGGCAAAACCCTCGCCCTGTACATATATCTACGGTCTACATCACTAACATCCGAAGGTTCCTCCTTTGGAACTACTAATGACCCATCCGAACCTACATCCAGTTTGCTTCGCCCAAACAAGTAATCCAAAGCCATTTTCTCATCAATATCAGCACCAACGCCAGCTTGCGAGGACGAAGAAGAACCAAACAAATAACAGGTGGCCTGTCGATCAGTATAGTCTGCTTCGCGCCAAAAACGGCTCGACCTGCTATTCTTCAAATCGTACCTTCGCACTTTCGACCACCAAAAACGTTCAAAGAGCAGCGAAGGATGTTTTAGCTTAGCACGAGCCCACGACTCACCAGTTATAAAAGTATCTTGATAATTAAGCGTCAGTGGCGTCACATCAAACACATCTAGCACGGTTCCGTCAGGAACCTGCATTTTTTCACAAAATAGGAAAGTGTCTCAGCGTCATCAAGTTTTTACAACCACCAAACCTTCTACAAAATGACCCTCTCGCCCGAAGCAATCCTAAGCTCACACCTGCCCGGCTTCCCCGTGCTCTTCAGCCACGGCTTCGTCGGTGGTAGCATCTAGACCTCCGCCAATGGCAGCACCCGAGCCTTCAGCAGGCGCCCCTTCCGTTGCCGCCTCTTCTACAACAGTGTCTTCAGTGCTCGGAGCGTTCTCAGCCAAGGCTCCAACCTCGACAGGCGGAACCCCCGCAGGACTGGGCGCAGGAACAACTTCGGAGCTACCACCAGCATCAACAGTCGCTGGCGGCGAGGGCATCACGTCCTTCCGAGCCTGCAAGGAAAGATAAACGAGAAGACCTCCAAAATCAATACCAAATCCATCATCACAGAAACAGACCTAACCACAATTCTTCACCAAACAAAACAAACCTGACGAGCAGCCTCAGCAGCTTCTTCAAAAGCAAGAGCTCGGCCGCCACCGGAAATCCAGAACTTGCGAAGCAATCGCATCGCACAATTCCGAACCTCGGCGTCGTCAGTTTTCATCCGGCGCACCTCGTCAACTGTCGGAAAGGCATGGCTTGGCCTTTTGATCTTGCGAAGGTGCTCGCAATCCGCTTGACGAAGCGTGTTGGCCATCGCCAAAGCCCCCGCATAGCCTCCAAAGTCGTCCGCGTTGCCAACCAACGAGCTAAAGACATCAAGCTCGTTACTCAGCCAACTTTCGAAGGCCTCCGCGTTAGATACAGGCAGCGGTTCCCCGGCAGAACCTCCGGCCTCGATCAAGCAGGTGTCTATTTTATCTTTAACCTTCCCCATGCTTCTCTGCCAAGCCTCGGCTTGAGAAGCCAGATTAGTGGACAGCTCTTCTATTCGACTGTTTGCAGTTAGCAAATCTTTATCTTTCTGTCGGCCAGCCGCTAAGAGTTCAGCATTACTATTTGCAACCACCTGCGCCTCCTCTCGGGACTTCTTGACCTTCTCTAAAGCAGCTTTGAGTTCAATATCTTTACTCTCCAAACTGCGCCGAAGTTTCTTGTTGTCCTCCTCAACCTTCGATAACCGGTCATTCAAATAGTGCAGATTGTAACTCGCCCTCCGGCGAGCCGACCGGTTGAGGAGCATCAACTCAGCCACCTTGACATCCATGTCGTCATGAAGATCATCCAGAGGCTGGTTGGCCAATCGAAGTTCCGCCTCCGGCAAACAAATCCGGTTAAAAACCCGACCAAGAAAACGCCTCTCCTCTGGAGCACTTTGCATATGGCACTCACGGAGGTCAGGACTCGTGAAAAGCTCGGTCGCTGGATTAGTAACCCCAACATTCGCACCAAAATAAGGAAGAGAGTAACGGCTAGCCTCGCCGTACGGCCTTTTGCCCGGATTTCTCTCCGACTCGAGGTCACTGGCCACTTCGACGTCGTCGACCCAAATATGTGATCCCACAAACTCGGGCACCGACCCTCGCTCGGGACTCTCCGGCTCGAGGTCAAGCATCAGCTCATCAATTTGACGCCCCGCCTCAGCATCAGTGCTTGACGAAGCAACGTTTTTTCCTTGATCATCCCCTTTTGAAACACCTTCGTCATCCGAATTACCTTCGCTGCTAGAAGTATCACCATGGAATTAAATAGCCCGCTATTTGTGCCGCTATAGCCCGAAATAGCTTGAAAAAAATTGTAGCGCTATTTGCGTTCATGCATAATTCTACCGCTATTTTGCCGATAAAGTCCGCTAATTACAGTTTATAAAACGCTAAACACTTTAGCTTTAGCTCGCTATTTAAAACCATGAGTATCACTAACCTCATCAGATGAATCCTCGTCAGTGCTCCCCTCCCTTTCATCCTCTTTCTCTCCGTCTTTTTCATCATCATCAGAGACACCTTCGTCGTCTGAGATCTGGATCAAAGCACTGATCCCGCCCATGCGGGGCACCCGTCCTCCAACCCGTCCAATACCCCGACCACTTGAAACCATGGCTGAGGAGGAGGAAGCACCGACAGCGCTAGAACCCGTTGCGACCTTCGTTGCAAGAGCCTTTACCCAGCCGCCGGCGCTGCCGCGGCCACGGCCACGACCCCTCTTCGGTCGCGAAACGATCTCTTTCTCCTTCGCAGAAGCACGCTTCCTTTTCTTCAGCGCATCCTCGCTCGACGGAGCAGGCCAATCAGCATACTTAACCCCAAGGATGTCGAACATCCTGTTGACCCGACCTCCGCTACCCACTGAGCTGTGAATAGCCTTAACCTCCAGTGTAGACAGTTTACCAACAAGATCTTCAGCCCTCTGCTGAACCCACTTATAAACAGCCTCAACGCCATCTACGCGTTTCGGAAACTTCTTAAGGACCCTTTCCCAAACTACGTTCAACTCAATCTTCGGCTTCTTCAAACCCCTACCCTCATACTTCGAGTCTTCCTCAACTGCAAACCATCTTTGCCTTCGCAAGAGGGGCCACACCTGAGCACAGCAATATTCTTCGACCAAGTTGCGGGCGTATTGAGACCGCGCTACAACCCTTAAACAGTCAACTGCGGCATGCGCTTCGGCGCACATCTTGGCCTCAGCGCCCACATCACCAAGGAGCGGAAGCTCGCCGTAAAGCTCGGCATTATCACTGAGCTTGTAGTAAAACCAAAACTCCTGCCACCCGCTGGTCCATTTGTTCTTCTGGGCCTGCACCGGCAACTCCGATCCGGCGCGATGACAGAAAGTGTACACCGCAAACTGACCGAGGCTGGCTTTACCGCCGCTGTCAACAATTTTGCGAGGCTGCATGTGCACCCGATGGGTTCGAACAAATCCCTCGACATGAGGTACAATACCCTGAGAACGGCACGCTCAGACATAGACTGACATCTTCGTGAAGCACGAAGGTGTCAGCTGATGGAAACGCAAATTGAACCTTCGCAGAACCGAGGTCACGAAGGAATCAGCAGGAAAGCGCAAACCAACTGAAAAGAACTCCTCAAACAAAACAACCTCGTCTGCGTCCGGCTTCGGAACCGTCTCCCCAGCGCTGGTCCTAGCCTTCCCGTCTTCTATCCAACCTCGTTTAACATAAGCCGCTAGCTCCGAGGTACAAACCCGGCTGAGCCCGAATTCGAGGGTCACTCCTTCATCCGCAGCAGAAGGAGAAACAACCCGAGCGGTTTGCTTAGACCTCGCCATCTCTCCAAAAGTGAACCTCGCACAACAAAGCAAGCAGAGCCTTCGCAACAAAACAAAAGCAACCTTCGCAAAAATAAATGCGCAGCAGCAAGGTGGCTATAGCAAAGGAAGGCACAGCTCCAAGCCCCCACCAACCCCATCTATTTATAGGCCGGGGTACGGAACACCTCACCCGATAATACCGGCACGAAAACCGAAATCCACGACACAAAAAACGACACGGACCTCTACAGTACAAATACAATACAACGGCCCGGCCCAAAAGCAGCCGCGGGCGTCGCTGCCAAGGGTCTCGTCTCTTTTCCTGTTAAAAGGCGTTGCTTGGGCCTAAATACTGTTCTTTATATCCAAGACAACGAGGGGCTACTGTTGGGGAAGGGACCCTCGGCAGTGGCACCACGCAGGCTGACTCAACAAAGCGGCCCTCGCGCGTCCTGCGCACCTTCGCCGCCTGCCCTTTTTTCTCTTGTTAAGTCCCTCAAGTCACCGCTCAAGCCCCGAATACTGACCCAACCTTCGCAGCGTTCGACATTTTTCTTACAGGCAAAGGGCACGGAGAGCGCTGGGAGCAACCCTCGCGCATCCCGCACACCTTCGCTTAGAGGCCCATGCCCAACTGGTGGCGAAGGGACTCGGACTTCTCGACTGGACTGATATCTTCGCAGGACGAAGGTCAGCCCTCGAATTTCCGCGAGGGTGAGCACGAACCGAGCGGCGGCGGGTGCATGAAAAACATGATAGGGTTTCGGCTCCAGCTGTGTTTGTATGAGTTTGCCCTTCTGTATGTATAGCGCAGAGGAATCTTTCTTGTACCCTACTGTAATTTGGTCGGCACCCCTTGGTATCCCCTATAAATACCGGGGGGTGAACAGTGTAACGAACACGGTTTTTTGGGGAATAGAGCCACGGTAAAACTGTTCTCGTTCCTTATACCTTCGCGTTGTCTTGTTCCCGCTGCATCATTGCTTTGGTCCGACGATTGGCCACCTTCGCCACCCCCTGCACGTGTGCAACCAACACTAGTTGCGAAGGAAGATAAACTATGTTTGTATTCTTCCTAAGTGGCATCCCTTATGAGTAGATGAGGACTAATTATGCTATAGATGAAAGTATATATTCTTGAAGTTTGTTTTGACCTAGTTGCAAGTTTGATACATGTTCGTGATGCACCGTGGTTACGACAACACGACAATAGAATCATGGTTGATTGTAAATGAGTAGGAAGAAGTTGTTTTTAGCCCTAGGGTTAAACGCCTTGTAAAAAAAGATAACGTAAACACGATGAAAATCGTCTATCACATGGAGTATTGACGCGCCTCAACCGCCAAACTCCCGTGCTCGCGCCCTCGGATGGTGCGATGGGCAAGTGGATTACCGTGAAGAAGGGGAAAAAGGTGAAGTGAGAAGACGGTGAAGACTACAAAAACTGGAAATTTTGAACTTATGTTGTGTCATAACTGAGTATAATGTATTTCACCCACCACCTTATTTCTATGACATATAAATTCATTCATTCACAACCCACATGATGACTCGTCTCTCCCCTATAGCGCCCTCGCAACCTGCTCGCCATTTTTTCTCCGCCAGCACCTCGAATCTCCAACATCCCGACGCGGGGGAGGATGTGCAAAGCTCATCGCGCAATGTGACCAGTGTTGGCCCTACGGCGCAACGGCTGAGGGCCAGATGGGAACGGAGCCCAATCCTAAATATACAAACCTCTGAGCCCTATAGTCTAATAGACATCAACAAATTAAGTATAAGTAAGTATAATATCAGGTAAGCTAGCTAAATATTGAGACGAAAGAAAGGAAAGAGGAGAGAGAAAAGAAGATGACTGTAAGGAGACACATGAACCAATGAACATTGTGAGAGAGGCAAATGTGTTACGTATTAAAAGTGAAGATCTTACTAATATATGAGCGAATTGAGAGAAGGCTACAAAAAAAACGTTGCAACTCGCAGCCGACTGTAACCATTAACCTTGTTCTAATGAGAGGAGAGAGAAACAACTAACCAGCCGACCTAAGAAGACAACGTTGGCCTTTCTGACTTTCGCCCTCGAACAGAGAGGAGGCGAGGAGTTGTGCTGCATTCTGATCGTGATTCACAAGTTCGTGTCGTCACCTGACACGCGACGAGCCGCGCCGTGAGCTGGACTGCTGGAGAACGGTGCACGACAAAGACAAGTAGAGATCGAAGGCTTCACGACGATAACATCTTCGTTCTTTTCTTCTTGCGAATTACAATCGTCGATAACTTATTTAGATTCATGTCCGGACTCTAGGTATTTTTTCTTATTTATTTTTAATCCAAATTAATTATTTATTATATAGTATTTCAGACTTTTGTTGTTGTGTACTCCTTCCGTATCGTAAATATAAATCGTTTAGAATAGTGACACGGTCTTCAAAGCATAACTTTGATCACTTGTTTGTTTAAAAATATTTATTGTAAACTGGTGTATATATATATGAAAAGACTTTTTAAGACAAATTTATCTATATAATTTTTACATCTCTAAACTCAATAATTTAAAACTTATTCATGATTTATATTCCCAATGTTTAACTAAACCTTGTCCAAAATGATTTCTATTTCCGATACGGAGGGACTATTAATATAGTCATGTTTTTCTTTTAATTTAGGTGTTATAATTTTTAAAAAATTACCTAAGCAATATTTATCAGAGGCTTGGAATTAGTGTTTATGTATTATAAAGTTTTATATATAGTTTAGAGGGTTTTTTGCGAAGAATTTGCTAGAGGGTCATCAAAATTCTAGGACCGGCACTAAAACATGATTCATGAGGAATTTTTTTCTTAAATAATAGTACTTTAATATTTAATTGTAGATCTAATCGCTGTAATAGTAAAACTGTAGTTTTAGAAGCCAATCGGCCATCCAAAAGCCCATAGCGACTTAATCGGCAGGCAGCTGATAGCCCCCAATCGGCATTTGGATTGCTGGTATATTGGACATATCGACATGTGAGGGGCCGACAGGCATTTCTTCTTTTTTTCTTTTTTATATGATCAACTTTTTACTGATTTAGATCTAAAAATTAGTATATATTTTGGGTTACATATTTAGGGCGTATTTGGTACAGCTTGCAATAGCTTCATGAACTATTGTGAGCTGTTTTTTTTGTCAAACACCTATTTTTTAAATAGCTTCATCCATAAAGTTATTTTATTCCCCCTTTCATGAACCATAAGCTGACATAAAACTTGGATGACATATATTTTGGGTTACATATTTAGGGCCTATTTGGTACAGCTCGCAATAGCTTCATGAGCTATTGTGAGCTGTTTTTTTGTCAACCACCTATTTTTTAAATAGCTTTATCTATAAAGTTGTTTTATTCCCCCTCTCACAAACCCATAAGATGATATAAAACTTGGATGATACACACACACACACACACACACACACACACATATATATATATATATATATATATATATAGAACTACTATCTAGGATATAGCACTCTAAATAATATTTAGAGCACCGGTGGAGCATCCCAAACCCCACAACCGTAAATGTTGTTACCAACAACCATATTTTTGTATGCACTAGCAAAGCGATCCCGCAACCGTAAATGTCGTAGAAGAAGAGAATGATCTGGATAACATTTACGGTTGTGGAATGAGAATTAGTAGTAACTTTTACGGTTGCGGATGGAAGAGAGAATGGTGTGGGTGCCATTTACGATTGCGGAATGAGAATTAGTAGTAACTTTTATGGTTGCAGGAACTGATGGCCAGTGACGCTCTCAATAATATTTAGAGCGCTGCGCTCCATATATATATATATAAAAGAGTGGCAAAAGGGAAGAATGGGTGCAAAACGGACGCGACACGTAAAAGAATGTATAAAAACAAAACAAATAAACTAATTTTCCTAACTAACTAGAGTCTTCGTCTTAAAAAAAACTAACTAGAGACTATATCTTCTGACTGTATAAATACCTGCTCATGTAAGGTCCTGTTTGGCACTATTCACCATCAGTAGTGAAACTATTTTTTTACAAAATAGCTTCATGAATAACTTTATAGGTAAAACTGAGTTGTTTTGGAAGAAGTTTTATTTTATTTGGGCTAGGTTGAAAAAAAATATAAAACCCTAAGGCGTGTTTGTTTCCCAGCAAAAAGTTTTAGTCCCGCCACATCAGATTTTGTGGCCCTAATTTAGTATATTAAAAATATAGTAATTAAAAAACTAATTTATGAGACGAAGACTATTTATCAAGACGGATCTATTAAACTTAATTAGTTCATGATTTGAACATATAGTGCTACAGTAAACATTTGCTAATGATTGATTAATTAACCTTAATAGATGTATCTTGTTAATTAGCATATGACCGTGTAGTTAGTTTTATAATCAATTTATTTTTAATAGACTAAATTAGTACCACAACATTCGATGTGACAGACTAATTTTTGTTTGCCACAAATACGGAACACCCTCGTGAATAGTAAAGAAACGTGATCAACAAAACAAATTCTAAAAATAACGTGGCCTACAGATAGTGTAGTCGGTCACCCAATGGCCGATAGGCTCTCTAACTACTCATTGCACCACCTATCGGCTCCTAGATTGCCGATAGATTTTCAAATGTTATCTATCGGCAACTCATCGGCCGATACAGGATACTAATTTTACAATTTTATAAAAATAACACCCAGATTTGTAATTATTTATTAAAATAATATTATTTAAAAAAAATCGATTCATGAGTTCATGACGCGAGTCGAATGGTCTGAGTGAAAGGGCGGAGGTGGCATCGACCGCGTCGTCATGGCCGAGGGATGAGGTCCCATTTCCGGAGTTGTCGGTGGCTAGAGAAGACGCAGGGATTCGGTGACCTTTTTTTTTTGTTTGTTTATTGGGCATTTTGATTCGCTATTGAGTGGCTTCTGCTTTGCAAGATAGGATAAGCTGTCTGAGGTTGAGAGCCTCATTGCCGAACACAATCTCATTCCTCTTACATAGCTGCCAGCACAGCAGCATAGGAGGATGAACGTGTTGTACTGGGTGTCTGGTTTTCTGAAGGCAATGCAGGTTTTTGGTCCTTAGATCAGGATGTATTTGAAGCCTGAGATGACCATAACCTGATTGTAATGAAGATGATGTGTTTCTTACGAAGGTTAGACCTGAATTCTCCCTTTGCAAAGAAGCCAGACAAAAATGCTGCAGCCTGCTGAACCGTGCCCTCCTTCTTGTTCAGGGATTGAATAGCCTGGTGAAGCGATCAGCGAGCGTGTCGTCTTCGAACCAGATCATGTCAGAGTGACCACAAACCTGTGGATCGCGCGCCCATCTCACAGTAGGGAAAGCTTCCGTGTATATATTTGAATTTGACCTTGAATTTACGAAACTAGTGCAAATTCCTCAGTCCTTTCCTTTGAGAGTTGAACACATGAGCCCCAGAACAGGTACACCGTCGACCTGAGCTGAAAAGCACCGAAACATATAAAACCCCAACGTCTTATAAACAAATCCTGCCTTGTTTCCTCCAACTCTTTTTCCACGCTTGCCTCCTGCTGCTTCCTTCTCAGATCCACCTGAGGCCTTGTTTGACTGCACACAAATACACCTCAATCCACGTGGTTTGAGAGGGATTGAAGTGTAATTTAGTTTAAATTCTCCTCCAATCTGTTAAATTTACAGGATCGACTAGCAGTGGAAATAGACAGGTAAAAACAATCATAGCATATAAACAAGGTCCTAGGAACTAGTAGAGTATAGATCCGAAGGGAAGGAGGGACTAGTGTTGGATACCGAGGTTGTTGGAGCCCGACGAAGTAGTAGAGGAGGTGGAATCGTCGCCCGCCATGGTCTTCGGGCTCCTGGGGTCGTCGGCGACGCGAGGAGGAGAAGGTGACGTAGGAGTGCGTCGGTGATGGCGTAGACGAACGTAGTCCAGGGCGACGGGGACGAAGAACGGCGGCGGCGGGGCTTCCCGTCGCTGGCTGCGCCCCCTTCCGGATCAGGTCTAGGGTTTGTCGGTGGGGAGTGCGGCTCACGGTGAACCTCGTACTGAGAGCCGCCGGCCTCCACCCTCTATTTATTGCGCAGTGCGACGGGGGCCCACCAGCCATTAAATGGGCTGGGCGCCCCCGATCAGGGCGCGAGGTCAAGGCCTAATGGCCGTTGGGCCATTAGGCAGAGAGATCATCCTAACAATCTCCCCCTTGATCTCACCAGTTTCTTTTACTTTTACTTTTCTCATTCCATTACAGATTTGCGCAAAAAGCATGTCTCATCGTCACGGTCTTTTGCCGATAGACTTGACAGCCATAATGTTCATCTCTGTTCTGAAATAGATAATTTTACTTTTGGGCCCTTTAGTCCAGGAATCATAGGCTTTCCATTAACCTCATGCCGGCAACGTGTTCCTTGAACACAGTGGGTGGTAAGCCTTTCGTTAGCGGATCCGCGAGCATCTTACTCGTACTGATATGCTCGAGACTTATGGTTTGATCCCGGACTTTATCTTTCACAACATAAAACTTTATGTCAATGTGTTTGGCAGCACCACTTGACCTATTGTTGTGAGCATATTGTACTGCCGGATTATTATCGCAGTACAATTTCAGTGGCTTATAGATGTCGTCAACCACTTTCAAACCGGGTATGAATTTTTTTCAGCCAATTCACCTGCCCAGTTGCCTCATAACAAGCTACAAACTCGGCATACATTGTGGATGATGTAGTGACGGTTTGTTTGGAGCTTTTCCACGATATTGCTCAACCAGCGAGAGTGAACACATACCCTGATGTGGACTTTCTATCATCTCCCGCATAATCAGAATCCGAGAACCCCACTATGTTCAAGGAATCTGATTTTCTATACGTCAACATGAGGCCTTTTGTGCCTTGCAAATAACGCAAGACCTTCTTTACCAACTTTCAGTGTTCTAGTCCTGGATTACTTTGAAATCTGCCAAGTAGCCCGGTAACAAATGCCAAGTCAGGGCATGTGCACACCTGTGCATACTGTAAGCTTCCGACAGCTGAAGCATATGGAACCGCTTTCATCTGATCAATTTCATATTGGTTCCTGGGGCACTGAAAATCCCCATATCTATCACCCTTGACTATCGGTGCAGGTGAAGGCTTACACGCATGCATACTATATCTTTTCAGAACCTTTTCCAAGTATGCCTTTTGCGATAATCCTATAACCCCCTTTCTTCTATCTCGGTGAATCTCGATTCCTAGAACAAAAGATGCTTCACCGAGATCTTTCATGTCAAATTTTGAGGACAAGAAATCTTTTGTCTCCCATAGTAGACTGATATCACTACTCGCGAGTAAGATATCATCCACGTACAAGATTAGAAAAATAAATTTTCCATTCTTGAACTTGGAGTACACACAGTTGTCCTCAACATTTTCCATAAACCCGAACTTCTTTATAGTGCCATCAAACTTTAAATACCATTGTCTGGATGCTTGTTTCAATCCATAAATGGATTTCTTCAAGCGACATCTCATCTGTTCTTTTTCTTTCACGACAAAACCTTTCGGTTGTGCCATGTAAACGTTTTCCTCTAACTCACCGTTGAGGAAAGCCGTTTTCATATCCATCTGATGCAACTCTAAATCATAATGTGCTACTAGA
Source organism: Coix lacryma-jobi var. lacryma-jobi (assembly GCA_009763385.1). Classification (NCBI taxonomy): domain Eukaryota; kingdom Viridiplantae; phylum Streptophyta; class Magnoliopsida; order Poales; family Poaceae; genus Coix; species Coix lacryma-jobi. The sequence continues at coordinate 2,054,156 of CM019830.1, read as the reverse complement.
GCCATTATGATTCTGAAGGAATCTTTACATGAGACTGAAGAAAATGTCTCATTGTAATCAATCCCTTCCCTTTGCGTAAAGCCTTTTGCCACGAGTCGCGCTTTGTATCTTTCTACATTCCCTTGGGAGTCATATTTCGTCTTGTAGACCCATTTGCAGCCTACCGTTTTGGCCCCTTTAGGAATTATCTCCAAGTCCCAAACACCATTGGTACTCATTGACTTTATCTCATCTTCCATGGCCTCAAGCCACTTGGACGAGTGATCGCTTCTCATGGCTTGTTCAAATGAGGTGGGATCATCCTCCATTTGAAACTCTTCAGTGTTATACACTTCATAATCTGCAGGAATAACAGATCTTCTAGCTCTTTGGGACCTCCTCGATCCATCATCAGATGGCTCCTGTTCAATCGGAACTTGTTGTTGTTCTTCCTCATGCGCAACGCTAGTTTCAATGAGTTCCTGTGAAACAGGTTCCTCATGTTCACTAGGTGTTGCCACAGGGACGTTAACAACAAGTTCTGTCACTACAGTATTTGGCACTGTAGGGACATTGGGAACAGGTAGTGAGAAGAATGATTCCTGAATCATCGGAGTGGGTACATATACCCGCTTCTCTTCAAGATCAATCTTGCGCACTGCCTTACTCCCCCTGATCAATTCATCCTCCAAGAACACAGCGTGTCTCGTTTCTACGAACTTTGTATATCTGTCAGAGCAGTAGAAACGATAACCCTTGGACTTTTCAGGATAACCAATGAAATGGCAACTCACTGTTTTGGGATCCAGCTTCCCAATGTTCGGGTTAAACACTTTGGCCTCAGCAGGGCACCCCCACACACGTAAGTAGTTCAGTGAGGGTACTCTTCCTGTCCACAATTCGTACGGTGTTTTAGGCACCGACTTACTTGGGACCCTGTTTAGAATGTGAATAGCGGTTTTTAACGCCTCTATCCACAGACTTAGTGGGAGGGATGAGTAACTCATCATGCTGCGCACCATATCCATCAGGGTACGGTTGCGCCTTTCAGCTACTCCATTTTGCTGAGGCTCCCCCGGTGTGGAGTACTGAGCAACTATGTCATTTTCCTGCAAGAACTTTGCAAAAGGACCAGGAATTTGGCCATATGGGGTATGTCGCCCATAATACTCTCCACTGCGATCGGAATGAACTATTTTAATCTTTAAGTTGTGCTGATTTTCAACCTCAAGCTTAAAGATCTTAAATTTATCCAATGCTTCCGATCTATCTTTAATTGGATAAATATAGCCATAGCGAGAATAATCATCTGTGAATGTTATAAACGAGTCATAACCATCCACACTTTTAACAGGGAAGGGTCCACAAATATCAGTGTGGACTATCTGTAATATTCTCGCACTTCTTTTGGCATCTTTCTTTATTTGCTTTACATATTTTCCTTTGATGCAGTCGATGCACTGCTCAAAATCTGTGAACTCTAATGGAGGAAGAATCTCATTCTTTACTAATCTCTCTATTCTCCCCCTCGAAATATGGCCTAAACGACAGTGCCATAATTTCGACGACGCATCTTGAGTTCGCTTTCGCTTTCTATTTGGATTGTTCGACGAGGATACAATCTCATTCACATTCTCATTGCTGACAACATTCACATTATCACAAAGAGATAACAAATAAAGATCTTCTTGCGCGAAGGCAAGACCAACACATTCATTATTAATTAGTATCTCACATTTGCCATCTTCAAAATGACAACCATAACCATCTTTGTCTAGGCGTGAAACGCTAATCAAGTTTCTATGCAATGAAGGAACAAATAAAACATCTCTAAGAATCAAAATAAATCTATTATTAAGCTGTAGAGGAAGATCGCCAACAGCTTCAACATCAGCTCGAACTCCATTGGCGACTCTAACCCATCTTTCGCTTCTTTGCATAGTCCTTGTCGAACTGAATCCCTGTAAACAATTTGCAACATGAACCGTTGCACCAGAGTCAATCCACCAAGTAGATTTATCAAATTTAACATATAAAGTTTTATTTACAAATGTAATAACGTTCTCACCATTGCTTGCCAAGATCTTGTTCAAAAAGACAGGGCAATCTTTCTTGTGGTGTCCCGGCTTCAAGCACTCAAGGCACTGATTAGGGTCTACCACCCTCCTCTGAGGTTGTTGTGGTTGTTGTTGTTGTTGAGGTCTGTACTGGTGCATTGGCTTCTTACCCTGAGCTTTCGCATTGGGGTTGCCATTGCTTTTCTTGTTATCCTTGACATAGTTGATTGCACCACCAGTTGCACCCTTGATTCTTTCCTCCTCTTGGGCACACATGGCTATCAACTTGTCCAATGACCAATCCTCAGGATTATTGTTGTAAGATACAACAAAAGTTTCAAACTCTTTTGGCAGGGAAGCAAAAATTAAATGAATAAGGAATTTCTGAGAAATAGCTAATTCCTTATCCATTGGTTTAAGCTTAGATGTCATACTGTTCATTTTCAGGATATGGTCTTTTACACCACCACCAGTATATTTTTCAGTGATCAATTTCTTGATCACCTGAGTGGCGTAAGTCTTTGAGGAACCAGTAAACTGGTTCTTCAACCTTTCCAGAATTTCAGTGACCGTGTCACATTCTGGTGGGAGCGAATTTAGGATGGCAGGATCTACAGTGTTCTTAACAACTGCAACCAACTTCTTGATGGTCTTTTCCCACCTAACCCGCTCCAGATCATGTTTCATCTTTTCTGGACCAAAGTCCAGTTCCCGCTGTTTTCAAGCGGCATCATCCTCACCTGCCTCTCTCATAGGCTCCTTGAGCACTGCGGGACGAGGCTCAGTGAGGATCCAGTTAACCTCAGCCAACGGAAAAGCCAGCTCAATTTTCTTCTCCCACTCCAAGTGGTTATCCCCTTTGAGAGGTGGGATATCTTTAACCATGTTCATCAGAATAGAGCCTGAAAACATAGTTCAAAATAGTGAGAACAGAATAAAACATAGTAAATGAGTTGTTTTTATGCATTATAACTAAATCACCGTTGGGCAAAAATAGAAATAATGCATAAACCTTTAATGAAACAGTGATTATAATATTATTATTTATCAATGTTGGTCAGAAAAATAATAACATCATAATGACAAAAAACATGTTATTTTCAAAATTAAATTCTCCCGTTGGTTCGAATTTAATAATGAAAATTAAAAACAAAGTACGCAGCGGAAACATTTAACAATTCTTTATATTTCATTTTTCCAGAAGCAATTCACATTTTTAATATTCTCTATGCAAAAATTTTCGTTGGAATAAATTTACACAGAAAATATACATTAAAACAATTCATAATGCATCAAACTACATAGATAAAAGCTTCTATAAAAAGGAAAAAAACAAAACTGTGCAGAATTCAACTTTCGGCCCGAAGGCCCAACTGGCCCGCGCCCATGCGCGCTCGCGCTCGCTGAGGTCGGCCCGCGGCGGCCCAGCGAAAGCCCCCCCTTTTTTATTTAAGCTGTAAAACAATCGGCCAAAAAACCGGCCCACGACGGCGCTGCTCGGCCCAGCCGTGCGGCGCGCACCTCCCCCTCCCGCGCCCAGGCCACAACCTGGGCCTGGGCCGGGAAAGCGGCCCACGCGCGCGCCCCTCTTGGGCCAAAAGTTGCCCGTTCGCGCGCCGTCTCCTGCGGTCCGTCGGATCGAATCCGACGGTCCTCCGGCCTTCGCGCCTCAACAAAACCCGGCCGGCGGCCGGCGCCCCCAAACCCTAGCTCATATTTTTCCCTCGCCCTTCTCTCTCTCCCTCTCTTGACGGCGCCCAGGAGAGGAACCGCCGGCGACGGCCCTTGGCCGGAGGAGAAAACAAAGACGAAGAAGAAATTGGCGCCGCCGCGGGCCCGCTCGCCGGAGGATGCGCTCCCCTACAGGTAGAGCGCTCCGCCGTCGAGCGGCCTCGTGTCGGCGCTTCCAACCGAGCCCGTGGCCCCTTCGACGCGCGCGTCGGCTGAACAGCGGCGCGGCTGTCTCCGCGCGACGGCGGTGCAAGGACGACCAGGTGAGAGGCCTCCCTCCCCCCGGCCGAAACATTTCTAGGGTTAGGGTTAGGATCCGGATTTGGATCGGATCCTCTTTCATTGTTGCTTTGCTTTAGGGTTCGGATCCCTTGGATCAACCCTCTTTTCTCTCATCCCCTTTCTCCCTGATCTCAGTCTAGGGATTCGATTAATGGGATGGTGATGGTTACTGTTCGGATCAAAAGAACCGACACACGTTTGCCCTCTTAGGGTTCCCGTCACAAGATCCACTAACTAGAGAGCGACTGATACCATTGTTAAAATTTACAGGATCGACTAGCAGTGGAAATAGACGGGTAAAAATAATCATAGCATATAAACAAGGTCCTAGGAACTAGTAGAGTATAGATCCGAAGGGAAGGAGGGACTAGTGTTGGATACCGAGGTTGTTGGAGCCCGACGAAGTAGTAGAGGAGGTGGAATCGTCGCCCGCCATGGTCTTCGGGCTCCTGGGGTCGTCGGCGACGCGAGGAGGAGAAGGTGACGTAGGAGTGCGTCGGTGATGGCGTAGACGAACGTAGTCCAGGGCGACGGGGACGAAGAACGGCGGCGGCGGGGCTTCCCGTCGCTGGCTGCGCCCCCTTCCGGATCGGGTCTAGGGTTTGTCGGTGGGGAGTGCGGCTCACGGTGAACCTCGTACTGAGAGCCGCCGGCCTTCACCCTCTATTTATTGCGCAGTGCGACGGGGGCCCACCAGCCATTAAATGGGCTGGGCGCCCCCGATCAGGGCGCGACGTCAAGGTCTAATGGCCGTTGGGCCATTAGACAGAGAGATCATCCTAACACAATCCACTCTCACGCACGTGGATTGGGGTGTATTTAGGTGCAGCCAAACAAGGCCTCACCGTTTCCCTGCCGGGCTTCTCGGACGAGGAGTGGAGGGGCCGAGCAAGGCAGAGGTGATGGGGGCCGAGGTGGCCGCCGCCGCCGCCGGCAGCTTGCCGGGGTTCTTGGGGAGGAAGAACCCGTACGCGCGCGTGGACGACGTGCTCCCGCAGGAGCCGGAGGACGGCGGTGACGTCCGTGTTCGTCGCGGCGGCGGCAGCGGCAGCTGCCGGAGATACGTCTTTGCCTGCTCCGTCTTCGCGTCCCTCAACCACGTCCTGCTCGGCTATGGTGAGCAGAGCTCCACTAGAACTGGAATGGCGTTTCGTTCTTGAATCTTGATGCAAGATTTGGTCTTACTTGTTCAGCTAGAAATGGTTGTAGCTTTCACTTTCTTTGCTGGTTTATTTAAACAAACGACAACTTGGCTTGCGATTAGAGGGCTGTGTTGACTTCCATTACTGCAAACAGGAAAAGGAGCTCCGTGTTAGTATTGGATAAAAATGGTCGTATAAAAGTGTTAATACCAATAGTTCAGCCAATCTTGTGCGTACTGAAGGTGTTAATGCCAATCTTGTGCATACTGAAACAGTTCTGCAAATAGTTCAGCAGAAATGTTTTAAAGTCTACCGTATATAATGGAATGATGTCAAACTGTTCGATTTAGTTGGTGTCTCATTTACTAGGATGCTCTTCCCCATACAGAAACCGCTGAAATCAACAAACTGCAAAATGTATAGTTTTGTGTCTTTGTGATCTTTCACTGACAGTGTTCTGTTCATGTGATCATGTGCCGGTGTGTCCAGATGTGGGTGCGATGAGCGGCTGCATCATCTTCATCCAGAGGGATCTCCACATCACGGAGGTGCAGCAAGAAGTGCTCGTCGGATGCCTCAGTTTCATATCCCTCCTCGGCAGCCTCGCGGCCGGCCGGACCTCGGACGCTATCGGCCGCAAATGGACCATCGGCCTTGCCGCTGCCGTGTTCTAGGGTGGCGCGGGGTGTTGGGGTTTAGTCCCACATCGGGTATCGATGGTGGGGGAGCACAACATATAAGGCGTGTCAGTCCTCACCTATCAGGCTAGTCTTTTGGGTTGAGTTAGGTCCAGTCCTTGATATGTTGGAGCTCTGGTGGACCTGGGCCTGTGGGGAGCGCGGGCTCATAATGAGCCGGGCCGGCTTTAAAGCCAAGCTCCAAGATCGAGAACTCGGTGGTCACCATCGGTTCCAACAATTGGTATCGGAGCCACCCAAGGTCAAAAAAGCTAAACCCGATAAAAAATCCCGGACGTCACGACATGGCGGGGGCACCCCGATGTGTGACTAAGGGGGAGATTGTTGGGGTTTAGTTCCACATCGGGTATCGATGGTGGGGGAGCACAACATATAAGGCGTGGGCACCCCGATGTGTGACTAAGGGGGAGATTGTTGGTATTGTTGGTATCGGAGCCACCCAAGGTCAGAAAAGCTAAACCCGATAAAAAATCCCGGACGTCACGACATGGCGGGGAAAATCCAGAGGCACTCCGATGTGTGACTAAGGGGGAGATTGTTGGGGTTTAGTTCCACATCGGGTATCGATGGTGGGGGAGCACAACATATAAGGCGGGGGCACCCCGATGTGTGACTAAGGGGGAGATTGTTGGTATCGGAGCCACCCAAGGTCAAAAAAGCTAAACCCGATAAAAAAATCCCGGACGTCACGACATGGCGGGGGCACACCCGATGTGTGACTAAGGGGGAGATTGTTGGGGTTTAGTTCCACATCGGGTATCGATGGTGGGGGAGCACAACATATAAGGCGGGGGCACCCCGATGTGTGACTAAGGGGGAGATTGTTGGGGTTTAGTTCCACATCGGGTATCGATGGTGGGGGAGCATAACATATAAGGCGGGGGCACCCCGATGTGTGACTAAGGGGAAGATTGTTGGTGTTTAGTTCCACATCGGGTATCGATGGTGGGGGAGCACAACATATAAGGCGTGGCAGTCCTCACCTATAAGGCTAGTCTTTTGGGTTGAGTTAGGCCCAGTCCTTCATATGTTGGAGCTCTGGTGGACCTGGGTCTGTGGGGAGCGCGGACTCATAATGAGCCGGGCCGGCTTTAAAGCCAAGCTCCAAGATCGAGAACTCGGTGGTCACCACCGGTTCCAATACGGGGATCATGGCGCTCGCGCCGTCGTTTGGCCTACTCATGGCGGGGCGGGATCATGGCGCTCGCGCCGTCGTTTGGCCTACTCATGGCGGGGCGGCTGCTGGCCGGCATCGGGATCGGGATCGGCATCATGGTGGCGCCCGTGTACATCTCGGAGATCTCCCCGGAGACGCTACGGGGCTCCCTGGGGTCCCTCCCAGAGATCTTCATCAGCTTCGGCATCCTCATCGGATACGTCTCCAACCTCGCCTTCGCGGGCCTGCCAGACAGCATCAACTGGCGCGTCATGCTCGCCGCCGGCATTCTCCCGTCCATCTCCATCGCGTTCGTGCTGCTGGTCATCCCGGAGTCGCCGCGGTGGCTGGTCATGCAGGGCCGGGCCGGCGACGGGCGCGCGGTGCTCGTCAAGGTCTCGGACAGCGAGAAAGAGGCGGAGGAGAGGCTCGCCGAGATCGAGGAGGCCGCGCGCGCCACTTACACCTCAAGTGGAAGTGGCAACGGTAAGGAAGCGTGGCGGGAGCTGCTGAGGCCGTCGCCGGTGACCCGCCGGATGCTGGTCACCGGGCTGGGCGTCCAGTTCTTCCAGCAGGCCACCGGCATCGACGCGCTGGTGTACTACAGCCCGACCATATTCCGCGACTCCGGCATCACGGCGGAGAGCCAGCTCCTGGGCGCCACCGTCGCGGTGGGCGTGGTCAAGACGGTGTTCATCGTGATCGCCATCGTCCTCGTCGACCGCGTCGGCCGGAAGCCGCTGCTGTACGTCAGCACGGCCGGCATCACGGCGTGCCTCGCCGTGCTGGCCGCGTCGCTGTCGGCGCTCGCGCGCGGCGCGCTGCCGGGCGGCGTCGCCGTCGGGCTCGCCATACTCACGGTGTGCGGCTTCGTGGCATTCTTCTCTGTGGGGATCGGGCCCATCAACATGGTGCTGAGCTCGGAGATCTACCCGCTGAGGCTGCGCGCGCAGGCCGTGGCGGCCGGCTTCGCGCTCAACCGGATGGCCAGCGGCGCCGTGGCCATGTCGTTCCTCTCCATCTGCCGCGCCGTGACCGTCGCGGGCGCGTTCGCGGCGTTCGCGGCCATCTCGGCGCTGTCGGTGGCGTTCGTGCACCTGTGCGTGCCCGAGACGAGCGGCAAGACATTGGAGGAGATCGAATCGCTGTTCGGCGGCGGTGGTGTGAGCGTAACGCACGGTGGCTCCGGCGAGGTGGAGCTCGGCGACGCCGAGCGGCTTGAGCACAAGAGGCTAGTGTCGCACACGCCGAGCTGAGCATTGCAGCGCGAACAGCAAAACCATAGTATTAGACAAGCAATGTAGAAAACAGCGCCGTATTCTTTTCCTTTGCACGATGAGATGAATGGATACTGTATTCTTTGTTCTTTCCCTCGTATTAGAAGGGGGACGAGCCGTTTTTATACGCACATGTAACCAAATCCACGCGTACGTGCATGTCCTAGCATACATGTTTTTATTTTGTAGAGAGCGTTTTACTTCATTGATTTTAAATTATAAGTTGTTCTGACTTTTCTAGATATCTTTTTTCATTGTACATCTCCTAAATATACGTTACGTCCTAATACAAGTCTTTTATCATACATAATATTAAAATTTAGAATGAAAAAAGTGCTTTAGAAAAACCAATCCCTTTAATTGTACTAGTTAAAATTGAAACCTAAAAAACAGCATAATAGCTTTCTAAGAAAATGATTTAACTTTAAGTTATCCTATAATGTTAGAAGTATGATTCTAGTACTTGAATGATGTTGTACTCCTTAAGTCCTTATTCCATCTTTGATTTTTCCCTTTTACATATCACTTAGAGCATCTCCAATAGTTCCCTAAACTCACTTGGCATCCTTGATTTTTTGCTAAAACGTCAAAAATACCTCTCCAACAGTTCCCTATCCAACTTGGCATATTTTCCCAACTTGGCATATTTCCATCCGCAGTTGGCAAATTCCCGCACTTAGGTTTCACTTGGCAAATTCCATCGGCAGGCAGGTTTCACTATTGTGTGAAGACAAAATGATGGAAATCATGCACCCCCTCCAAATCATGCACCCAAAGTCATCATGGCCGACAAATCTGCAGAAGCTGCTGCTGCGTACAGTACGGTTATCATACGCCTTGTCTTGCACCTCCAGATGACCGACGGAGGAAGGAGGGGGAGTAGGAATGGCGGCGACGGCAGGGCTGGATCGCGGCGCGCCAGGCGAAACGTCGCGCGCGAGACAGACCAAGCGACAGGCGACGATGCACAGAGGGAGCAAAAACAGTTGATTTGTGGGCCTAGTTTTCTAATTTGCCAAGCCCAAATGGGGAACTATTGGAGACAACACAAAATATCACTTGTCATATGTTTTACCAAGTTGGCAAATGACAAGATTTGCCAAGTCAAAAATAGGGAATTATTGGAGATGCTCTTAGAGCATATTTACATTTTGTAGAACCCGTGTAGAACTTGCCAACAAGAAAGTGCTTTGTTCCTATGTAATCTCTCAAATTTGGACGCGATTTTGAAGATCGAATACATCATCGAGAGGGCAAAAACATAAAAATGCGAATGAGAAGTGAACGCAATAGTCCAAGCCTATCGAGCTTAACCATAACACTACAGAAAAACACAAATTTAAGCCCATGACCAGCAAAATAATCTCTAAGAGCATCTCCAAGGGACTTGCTATCTTTGTTTTGTATGCTATATTTAGATTTTTAGAGTAAAAAGTGAACTCCAACAACTATGCTATCTTGTTTTGTAAAATAACAAGTTTGTTATTCCTAAAATCTCGCATGGTAAATATAGCTTGCATGTGTCACTAGCTATCTAGTATTGCTATAATAGAAATACTGTTGGAGTTTTCTATTTTTTATAAAGTTTTTTTAATTTTAGAGACTAGCTATATTATAGGTTTACCCATCTATTTTTACCAACTATCTTGGAGTTGCTCTAACCAATACACACGCGAACTGTATTCTTTATTGCTCCTCATATAAAGCAACATTTACACTGTTACACATGTTTCTAAGTAAAAAAAACTACCAATGAAGCAAAACTATCACGAAATTATATTTTGTCCATGAACAATATAGGTCTTCAAGATCAAATACCTGGATTTTTTGGAATAACCAGAAGTTTTGTGGCATATATTTTCAAAATGGTTACCCAAAAGGTTGTAGTTTTATGATTCTTACACTCTCTTCGTTTCGAACTATAAGACGTTTTAACTTTTATAAATTCATAAATTTTGCTGCACATCTAGATATGTGTTATATATCAATTCATTGTATAAATTATAAATTTAAAAATATCAAAACATCTTGTAATTTAGGATAGAGGGAGTATGTTAAAATAGCTATTGTGATTTTAAAGAAAAAAACCACCAAACTTAAAAGAAGACTCGTCTTTAAACTTTGAATTATTGACCCTTTAGATCCAACTTGGATGATTGGATCACATTAATTTTGTTTGGTTGCTTTGTTTAAGTCAAACTTCTCTGATTTCAATAAAGATTATAGAAAATGCACCAATATCTATAATTGTTTTCAATAAATTCTTCATAAACTTGTTTTCACAGTGCTTTTTTAGCTATGTTAGAGAAGTTTGATTTATGATAAAACTATAGTAAAATGTGGCTCTGTTCGCTTGAATTTATCAATCCGATTTATTTATCATAGTACAATATTTTTCTCTCACAATAAAACAACATAAGTTGATTTATTTGACAGCCAAACATGGCCCGAGGGCATACTTCGTATTTGTGTTTGACGAAAAAAACGATCATTGAACTTTTGCATCTAACTCGGAGCCCATTTATTCTGTTGAAGCCGTGTAGAACTTGCGTGTAAAGGAGTTATGTTCCTCTGAAATTTCTTGTACTCTGCATGTAAACTTCAGAGTTCAAACACATTACAGAGAGAGAAAAAAACAAGTAAGGAAAAGGAAAAACAATTCAGGCGTATTGGGCTCCATCTCAACCGTGACTTCCCACTGGAACAGGGAAACCCACTCGTAAGCCCATGGCGAACCAAATTCCAACTATCTTTAACGGACCACGCGATTTTGTTTCTTTTGCTAAAGAAAACCACGCGAATTTTAAACGCGTTATTAATCAGGCTGGCGGAACAAGCCACGCAAAGCAAAGCGCACCCATCCAGATACACACCAGCACGCGCCCGCACCCGCACAGCACCAGGCACCAGCACCACCAGTCCACCACCAGGCCGGCGCCGCCCCAATCTCCGCGTCCCCCCTCGCCCACCATGGCCTCCTTCTTCGGCGACGACGGCGCGGACGACCTCCCGCGCACCACCTCCCACCCCTTCGACTCCGACGACTTCGGCGCCGCCGCGGCCGACGGCGACGGCGCTGGCGGGTACGGCGGGTACGCCTCCTTCGCCGAGGGCGGTGTCGAGGAGGTGGACGAGGAGATCACGGTCGAGTCCGACGGGGTCCCGATCCGCCACGTCTCCGGCGGTTACTCGCCCTCGCCGTTCTCCCCCGAGCTCGAGCCCAACGGCGGCGACGGCCCGATCCTGCCGCCGCCCACCGAGATGCGGGAGGAGGGCATCCTCCTCCGCGAGTGGCGGAGGTGAGCACCGCTGGCGCCGGTTCCGATCTGCTTGGGGGATACGCCGTTTTGCTGCATGTATGCTTGCTTGCGTGTGGGCTATGTTCCCGGCCGTTCGAGTCAGATCTAACGCTTTGCTGCGCTCTTTCCACTAATTTTAGCCGCTTCTTCTGCACTACGGAGGTGAAACACAGCGAGGGTTTCCTGTACGGAAATTGTTGGTTTCTATTACTTCGGTTGATTAGGAATCAGGACACGCTAGAAATTGCTGTTAAGGGTTCTAAGCTGAGGGAACTTGGTGTATATCTGCAGGCCTTTTAGGGTGGGTATTGTTCTCCACTAAGTGTTTGAATCGTTGGAACCATATAGCTGTAACTATACTTGGATCTCCTAGCATCTCTATTCTTGCCATACTACCACTAACTGATTAGGATGTGTATGCACATCACCATATAGTAGAATATGAAAATTGCGAATATAACTATGTACATGCAGCAGTGTGCAATAACTTCCAATGACCACTTAGCGCCTATCGTCCCTGCACTTGAAGTCGTTTCTTTGTGCTTTTACCCCTGAAGTTAGTTTATTACATCAATTCAGAGGTGTTAAACACAATGACAGTTTTTCCTTGGAAATTTGTGTTTTTCTGTTAGCTAGATTTCATTATATAATGAAACTATATATTGCTCAAGTTTCCATTTGACATACTTCAACCAAAAGGAACCTAGGAACGTTTTTGATAAACTTTAGGCATATGCAACTAGAACTGGTGTGCTACTCAATATAAAGTAAAATTCAACCCAAGCTAGCATGACATAATTCCAAACTAACCCTTCCTTAGCTGTATTGTTTTACCTTGATGTAATTCATCTTGTATCAGTCCCAATCTTACCTATCCAGCCTATTATTATATTGTATCAAACTTGTATTATATGAACCAAAATCTCACATAAACTAGAGGGATAATGTTAAAAAGTAGGACAAATCAACCTTCTAAAATATGAATTTGTGGCATGCAGTCATTTAAGCTTCCGAAAATCATGTTCGTAGGAGAATTGTTCTTTGTTGGATTACCTTTTACTCTAAGAATCAGACATAGTTACAGACTTACAGTCCTACTGTATGATTGTTCTCTTCCAGCTGATTGATGCATTGTTAGCATATACTGGTAAACCTTGATTGTGGGATGTCTTACCTATCTACGTATGATGGCACTTATGCACATGTTGTGAATATAACTAGTTAGTTATGCATCAGTAGTCTTCTGCAATCACTTAATGCTTCGTCTGGTGCTTCATTCTCCAACTGTATGCTTTGTTGATATCACTCCAGTCCTGACCAAGTAACCACTAGGTGCACATAATTATTCTTTTAGATTTAGATGTTCATATCTGTTAATTTTCTTGAAATCCTCAAATCAGTAAAGGTGTACCTCCTAGAGAATGTTGATACAACCTCGTTTATTTTATGGTTTGGTGCATGCCAATATTTACTTCGGAACTTACTTTGGTAGTTAATTAACAGAAGTTCATGAATATTGGAGTTGTGGTGTGTCATAATTTAAGGCGTGTTTGGTATGATCTGCTTCATCAGGACATTGTCCCAGGCTTGTAGCAGTAGTAGATTTGTCTATATTCGGTGTACCATTGATTTGGACTTAACTTTTATCTTGTGAAAAGCCCAGTAAAGTCATTTTGTAAGGAGCTTGGAACTATTGCAGGGTGCTTTGGTACAGACCAAGTCACTCTCCTGTCTTTTATGCCCCTCAAATTGAATGATTGTCATTTTCTTATCTTCCTTGAATTTCTTTTCATGTCATTCTAGTTTAAATTTGCTGTTTCCTTTTTCAACCCTTTCTTAGGAAAAATGCTATGGAACTTGAGAAAAAGGAACATAATGAGAAGGAGCTACGTGCCCAGATAATTGCTGAAGCAGAAGAATTCAAGAAAGCCTTTTTTGAGAAGAGGATACAGAACTGTGCAACAAATATGGTCACAACAGAGAGAGGGAGAAGGTATGCGTCTATCATATACAAGCAGTTAGGGCTCTTGTCTGTGTTTGCAAGCTAATCTATTTCTATGTTGGATACTAATTGCTCTTGTGGTTTGCTGCAGATTTTTGTAGCCAGCCAGGAGAAATTCCATGCCAACGCAGACAAGCAGTACTGGAAATCGATTTCAGATCTCATCCCACATGAAATAGCCACCATTGAGAAGCGGGGAAAGAAAGACAAGGACAAGAAGCCATCCATCACAGTTGTTCAGGGCCCCAAGCCTGGCAAGCCCACCGACCTCTCCCGGATGCGCCATATCTTAGTGAAGCTGAAGCATGCTCCACCGCCGCATATGTTGCAACCTCCTCCAGCACCTCCTGCTAAAGAGGGTGCAAAGGATGGCGCCAAAGAAGGTGCAAAGGATGGTGCCAAAGAAGGTGCGGCAGCCCCAGCAAACGGCACCAAGCAGCCTGCAGAGAGCCAAGAAACCCCGGCCAATGGCCCCTCCGGGGCCGAGAAAGAGCAGCCTGCAGCGTCGGAGTGACCGGAGAGGGTAGCGAAACACAAGAGCCTTGACTGTCAGTAGATGGAAGCGTGTTTTGTTTCTGATTTCCAGACTCGTTTATCCCGTACTGATCTTTTGTAGAGATCTGCATAAGGATGTCTTTATATCAGCGCAGAACATTCATAATTAGTATCACCACAGCAGTTGTATCTTGACTGTTTTCCCCTTGTCCAGGCGTGTCGTCACTGAGATGCCTGTTATCTCAGGTTCAGATCTGAAACTGTTACGAGAGCTCAACTGAATACTGGATGATACTGCCCTAATAATAATGATAATATAATCTCAAGCTGTGCAATTAGCAGCAATCTTGCATTGCTCTGGCATGAATTCACTAATCTATATGTACAAGATCTAGTTGCCGCGTTTGCAGGAGGAAACAACAACACACACATTGCACTCTATTGTACCGTCAGGTCGGTAGCTCTACGTAGTCGCCAGTTCACAACGCAAGGATTACATCTGATCTGATCTGCCTGGTGTTGCTTCACCTGGGGCTCATCTCAGTCACCGTTGGTGGCACGACCGTGCTGAACATGTTGGAATCCTCGGACGCCGAGTTCTTGAACCTGAAGTTGCTGGAAACGGTGGCCCTGGACCCGGGGCTCCTCCTGCTGTACTCGTGGAGGTAACCTGGCGCCGTCAGCTCGCTCTCGTTGATCCGGATGGGCTTGGACAGCATGGTCACGACCTGGGGCATCGTCGGCCGGCGAGCGGCGGCCGCCTGTAAGCAGAAGAGGGCCACCTTGATGTACCTGATGACTTCTTCCTCAGGGTAGTCAACAAGGACTGGGTCGACCAGTTCCTTGAGCCTCTTCGCTTCATATAGCTCCCATGCCTGTTGTGAATGTTCAGAGTTAGAATTGGGCATAGATATGTGCATTGGATGTGAATCATTTCACGATCAATCAGTCTATAATGTGCAGCTTCGGCAAACATTTAGCCAGGCTGCTGTCACGCTTGTATAGTTCTGTGTCTTTTGTTGGATGACAAAACATTCAGAAAAAAAAAGGCAAACAGTCCAGCAGATGAAGTAAAAATGACTGACCTTCTCTAGGAGAACCTTGTCATCCATCAATATGCTCCTGGAACTACTTGTGCCGCTCACTATCTCCAGGACAAGGATACCAAAGCTGTATATATCCGCTTTCTTGGTTAGCTGGCCATGCCATGCATATTCAGGCGCAAGGTAGCCCCTGCAAGCAGCCCAACAATTAAGTTACCCTAAGGTAATAGGGTCGCAAATCAAGGCAAGCGCCAAAACTGCAAATAGGTCAGACGATACTCACGTTGTTCCAGCTACCCGGGTGCTGATATGGGTGACATTATCTGGAAATAGCTTGGCCAGACCAAAATCCCCGATCTTGGGGACGTAATTTCCATCAAGTAGTATATTGCTAGCCTTGATGTCTCTGTGTACAATCGGTGATGCGATCTCTTCATGCAGGTATGCAAGACCTCGAGCAACTCCAAGGCATATAGCAGATCTTATGCTCCAGGTGAAGTCAGCAGGCTCACTGTTAGAGCCTGCAGAAGCACAGGGTAAATTGTCGATAAGGTAAGGCAAGTTAAGTCAATGCTGCAATTCAAATATTCAATCATGTAGGGGAACATCCATTTTAGTAATAGTGGTACAAGGTTCATACCCAACAGCGCACGGTCAAGGCTGCTGTTTTTAAGATATTCGTACACCAAAATCCGGTTATTTCCTTCAACGCAACAGCCAATTAATTCAACAAGGTTGGTATGCTTCACGTTGCTAATGACATCAATTTCGGTCAAGAATTCTCTGGTGCCCTGCCTGGATTCAGCAGAAAGAACTTTACCGCCGCGACCTCTCGCCCATTTCGAATGGTTCCCTGTAATATTAAATAACACTCCTTAAAGTTTGTACCGTCAAACTGAACTCCACATCAAGAAATGAATTGTCACCTTATAAACTGTCCCAAAGCCACCGCGACCTACTTTGTTGGTGCGATTGAAGTTGTCCGTAGCAGATTTTAGCTCAGCATAGGAGAAGAGCCTTATATTCTTCTCAGAATAAATTCCTGAAAACAGCGGCATCATCTTTTAATGATGAAAACATTGAAATGTACAGAATGAAGCATTATAATTTGGAATATTGCAATATGCTAAAAAAGGTGAAAAAAATAAATGAGTTAGGTATAGTGGTGCACTAGTAGTACATTCATCATATCTTGTGCTATGCTATGCAGCCATATCTGAAATACTCGTGTTATATACTTTGGTCATACAGTTGTGTTTCAAATCGCATCAAGGTATTGCGAGGGAGCGGTGTTGAGAAGAAACTGATTACAAACTGGTACGTGCTAGGATCAGCATACCAACGCAGTAAATCGTGAAGCATGGAAATACATTTTCCTTACCGCCTATGCTGTTGGAGTAAGGATTCTCTTCTTTCTTGGCTCCTCTACTAGGAAGGCAACACCAGTTCATATCCACACACTTGTTAATTGTTATGGTAGCCTTGTGGAACTCAAATTCAACATGCAGCAGAGCAGAGGAATCGCGACTTTTTAATCTGCAAAAAATAAAGTATCTGTCACTTGTAAGATAAGAGGTATATAATTCCATCTCACTGAGATATCTTTTTTGGCATCCTGACAGAATACAAGTAATAGGGGGGCATGGCTGGTCATTGGAAACAAGTGCCGAGGAAACTCTGTCCTATCAGTGGGTGTGGGTACGCACGGATCTGATCCATGGTTCTTTGTTGCCCTCTCATCATCACTGTCCTGTTCTTTTTTTCTGAGATGACAGTCCAGTTCTGTAGAACAGAAGGAAGGAAAGATTTGGTGCTAGTAGGAACACCGACGACGATGGAGCACGGCTCATCATCATCTCGTGGGTGTGGGTGAGGTACTGAGGTCTCTCCCCACTCGGGACTATCCAGTTCTCCAAAATCCTCTTCCGGAACGAAGGGGGGAAAAAAACTGACGACACGGGTCGAGGAGCGAGGAAAGAGACGGTCATGGCTTGAGGTTTCCGGGGGGCATCATCCGATGAAGAGAAGGAAGGAGAGTCGTCGGCCCGGGTGCCTGTGCATCTCTACTTCCAGTACGCAGCTGAGCGGAGACGTGAGATGAGAGCACAGGAGGCACGGGAGGTCTTGCGCAGACAGGAGACATCTTGTCAGAGACGAGAAGAGGACGGCCTTGCCCACCGCAGCACCCAGCGGGGATGCCAGGATCCATGGCAGAAAGGAAGAGGAAACAGAAAGAGCCGGTCCGAGATAGAGAGAAACAAAAACAAGTCGATCGAGTCGACATGGACGCACAAGTAAGTACGTACCTGAGAATTGAAAGGGGAGCAAAAGGTCCTTCTTCTCTTCTCTTCTCTTCTCTTCTCCGGCGAGTCGGAGCTAGGAAATCGGATTGATTGATGATTATACGGCCAGGAGGACGGTGGGGGCTAGGCGCTAGCTGAGGAAGGGGAAGGGGAAGGGGAGGAAGAGGAACGAGGTGGTTGGGGCTGCGCCAATTATATGTAGATTTCTGTGGCAGCCGCCGCTTGCTGTGGTCCGTCTCCGTGCGGTCGGCTCCCTCCTCCTCCTCCACTGCTGCTGGAGCCTGGAGCTGGACGACGTTGGCAGCAAAGGCAGGGCAGGTGAGTGCAATAAAGGCGCAGGCGCTGCTGCTGCAGCAGCAGAAAGGAGGAGGAGCACCTGCGCGGCTGCGACCTGCGAGAGCGAGAAGACGGAAACGGGTAGGCGCACGCTACACCTACGGCAACCAAGGAATGGGAAAAAAGAAAAAGGGAAATAAAAATGAAATGCGGTAGCAGCCGGGAAAGAGAGGAGGAAGGGGTCTTCCCACCACCACCACCACCTGTCGAGCTTCCCGAGCATGAGCATGAGCATGAGCATTGGTGGTGTCAGTAATGAGTGAGTGTGATGTGACCTACCAGCTGAGCCGTTTGTCAGGCGCTGGTGGATTTGGACGGGTCCGGACGTCCTTGCTGATACTGTACTTCTGGCGCCGCCGCCACCGTTCTCATTCATTCACTCATTAGAGCGTTTTTAATGGTTACAGTAACTGGTTATCTCCAATCCAAGTTTAGCAGCATTAAAGTGTTTTACGTATTTCTCCGTAGACCCTGATCTAATGAAAGACAGAGAATATTTTACTTTATTTCTCTTGTACGGTATATTGATTAAAAAAGAGAGAGAGAAAAAAATTGCAGTATATGATAGAAAACATTTACACATGTGAATATGGTAAATATCCCAATTCAAAATTTTGACAACGTGACGGCACTGCACATATGGTAATGGTAATGGTACGGCGCTCCCATCCGCTCCGTTTCCTCCGTGGATTTCGTGGAGGTCAATTTCCAGATATCGCAGCCCAGACGGTGTGCTCGCTATTGTGTATTTTTTTTAGAAAGGCGGCAAAAGCTTTGCCGGATTTTTATTAGACGAGGAAATAGAAAACAACTATACAAAAACGCTACCACAGCACCCCGACCACCCCTCGACTATCAACCCCAAAAAACATTACAAGCTAGGGCCGGGGGAAACAACTATAAAAACAGAGAGCACAATAAATTGAAAACAAACACTAAGACTAAAACTATGTTTGCTACCTCCCTGCATTGGTTGTCTTGCAACGCCGCTTGGACCGACAAATTCTTTCTTTTTGCTTTCTTGAACAAAGTTGGTGCAATATTTTTCGGAGTTGTACCACCCACCCAGGAAGAATGCCAGAATCGTGCCCTTTTCCCATCCCCTATCGTCACGACCGTTGATGCCGCAAAAAGATCTTTGTCTCGGCTATCAACCGGTAGGTCAAGGCCATTCCATGCTCTCGTTGTATGCTTCCATTGGAACCAAAGCCAACGTAGTCTTAAAGCCCTTGCAAAGCGTTCGAGGTCCAGGATCCCCAGCCCTCCCTTTTCTTTTGGTCGGCATGTCGTCGGCCAGTTGATGATCGAGTGCCCTCCATAAACTTTATCGGGTGTCTCTCCTCTCCAAAGGAAACTCCTTCTCATGCGGTCTATTTTCCGAATTAACCACTTTTGTTCTTGGAATGAAGTCATATGATAAATCGGCTGAGATGACAGAACTGTCTTAACTAGCGTCTCACGCCCAGCCGTAGATAGGAATATGCCCTTCCAACCCGGCAACCTGGCCCCTATTTTATCTAGCAATGGTTGCACCTCTACTTTGCGTAGTTTCCGAACATGGAGAGGGAGCCCAAGGTATTTTCCGGGAAAATTACAAATCTTGCCGGGGAAGTTTTGGAGAATTTGATTTACCACTGTGTTGTCCAGGCGTATAGGATAAATCTCAGTCTTAGATATGTTGATCTTTAGCCCCGAGCATTCTCCGAAAAATCCAAAATCTTGTAGAGGTGATCGAGCTCCATAGCGCTTGGGTCCGCAAAAATTGCAGCGTCATCCGCATAAAGGGAGCATCGCAAATTTGCTGCCTTAGGTAGTACCGGTTTTAGAACTCCTCTTTGCGTTGTTGTCTCAATGATGCGTTGGAGAGGGTCGATAGCTAGAATGAACAACAGCGGGGACAATGGATCTCCCTGCCTAAGTCCTCTTGCATGCTTAATTCCTTGGGTTGGCTGTCCATTTATCAGAACTCTTGAGGAAGACGTACCCAGTAAAGGTGATATCCAGTCTCTCCATTTTCTGCTGAAACCCAACACCTCAAGTACGTAGTATAGGGTTGGCTATTGTGTATTAATACTGTAGACTTTAGTATACTAATATGAATTCATTTATTGCTTACTGTTTTTATTTGTATTTGTATGGTAGTAGTGTAGTATTAGCCACGAATATTCCTTCTACGACATTTTCTCACTTTCGTAATCCATCCCCCGCTTTCGTATTATTAACGGATTTGTCGCTCTGACCCCTGTGGCTTCTGAACATTCTTCCGTTGATTGATTTTTCGTGCACCGTATACATGCGGATGCGGTAATCTGGAGTTTTGATGGAGCGGCGACGACCTGGTGCGTTTTGTTGATTTGTGCATCCACGCCCACCAGTCAACGTATGGATATGGATGGATGGATGGATGCCGACCAGCCAGCTGCCTCTCCATTTTCGCCCTCCAAGCTGCTGCTCGAGTTCGAGTGTTTTTTTTTTTTTTTTGTTGTTGCCTTGTGACCGACCGACCTCCCCCGGTCAACTTATTCCTTTTCACTGTGGGCGTTCACACGCCCCCTCTAATTGGCCCATCACCCCTAACTGGTTCACGTATTATATTAGGGGGTGTTTGGTTCCCACCCCTAGAGTTTAGCCACTAAAGTTTAGTGGAGGTCACTAGAGTTATAGTGTTAAAAATGACTTTTAGTGGGGGTGTTTGGAACTTTAGTGGCTAAACTCTATGGGGTGGGAACCAAACACCCCTTACTCCTCCTAAATAAATACTCCCTCCATACCCATATTAGTTATCGTTTTAGAAAAGATTAGAATCAAACATTGGGAATATAAATCATCAATAACTATTAGTTTCTAAGTTTACAAATATAAAAATTTATATAAATAGATTTGTCTTGAAGAATACTTTCATAAAAGTATACATATATCACTTTTTCATAAATATTTTTTATAAAAATAAGAGGTCAAAGTTGTGTTTTGAAGACCGTGTCACTATCCTAAACGTCAACTAATATGGGTATGGAGGGAGTACTGGTAAAGCCGTGCAATACGATGGATTTGTACTTTTTGGCATGACCTCATGCTCGCGTCACGGCCTGCTAGGGATGACGACACCACCAAGGTGTTTAGGTTCAGTAGTTAAAGTGTTTGTGTCATATCGGATATTACGATATTAATTTATTCCCTCCGTCCAAAAATAATATTCGTATTAGACTAGTCAAAAAGTCATACAAAATATATTTTGACCATTAATTTCTCTTATAATATAAAGTTGGTGGCTCAAAACTCAAGCATCTCTTAGAGGCACTTTTAACACGAATCTATTGATGTAAGTTTTATACTCTAAACTTTTATACAATTTGATTAATTGTTGGTCAAAATTTATAAAGTTTGAGTTTTTGACTAGTCTAATACGAACATCATTTTTGGACGGAGGGAGTATAAAATAGACTAATTATACCGCTATATAATAATTAACAAAACGAATCTATTAAACTTAATTAATTTATCATTTGTAAAATTTTACTGTAGCATCACATTATCAAAACATAGATTTAATAGATTTTTCTTACGAATAATTATTCGACTGATAAATTATTATTTTTAATTAATCTACTTTTAATATACTAAATTAGAACCCGTAACATCTGATATAGCATAGACTCAATTCCCTCAAAGTGGGGACGAGAACAACGTCAAATATTGCTGCCCGATGGGCCCGAGCAACAGAGACGCTAATGCCGGGTGAGATAAACAAACACTCGGCATCGGCATCGGCATCGGCATCTCCTCGTCCCTCTTTTGTCATCTCCTCATCCCGTTCCGCTTCCGCCCCACTTTGGTTTGGTTTATCTAGAATTTCAAATAATGTTGTTGCATTGGGTCCAATTCCAATACCGAAGAATCATAATACCGATGGATCCATCATCGACCACCGTACTGCACGTCGCGGTGCGCGGAGGTGAGGTGCAGAGAGATCGATGCTGCACAGTGCACATCCCCATCCGCGACGACGACGGGTCGCCACGGGAGGCCGATGCGCAGTCGTGTCTCGCTCGCCTTTTCCGTCCTCCTCACGTTCACCGTCACGTACTTGTTTTGACCGACCGGCCGGGGCCGGGGCTCCTTTTCCGCCCGTCTGCCTGCGTTCGGCAGCGTCGCTTTGATAAAAACAAAACCGTGACGTGTTCGATAAAAACCTGTGTTCTATGCTCTACGGAATAGAAAAAATTTCCACACAGATTCTAAAAGAGATCGATCAGACTGACAAGGGTTATTTCTTCATTTGTATTGAGACTACTGTTTAATAGCGTTGTTTTCAACACTGTTATATCATATAGAATGAAATTAAACTCGGATAAAACACCTACTCTTAATACAAAGTTTTATTCTATAGTTTTATAGACATTTAATTTCACACCTCGTATAGAGTCAATAATCGTGCCAAGACAATTTCATATTTGTTTCAAACGCACGAATTTCACAGAAATCGGTTCTATTTCACATGAAAAACACACAGAAACAATAAAAAAAAAAACTTACGTTCCAAACAAGGTCTAAAGTCATTTCTTCTCTCTTTTCTTACACACATCACCATATCATTAAAAAAAAGCTTATGTGATAAATCATTTAGTGTAAACGAAACTCACGTAAAGCTCCCACCGAAACTGGTCTATAGTACGCTATTCAATACTCTACCAATCAAAATCATCTTGATTTTGCGTGAATTAAAGGCACGTTTTTCCAAGCACCCCTATATATAATCTTGAAAAGCACTAGCATTGTAGTATTCCCTCCATACGGGTATTAGATGATGTTTAGTGCAAGATTGTGCATACCAAGGAGTGATTAAATAAGGTGTATTCTGTTTACCCTTATTAAAAATGGCTGCAGTTACTTTAGACAACAATCTAATGCAGTCCAGGTAGTTAGTACACTAATGGCCTATTTGGTTCCCTCCTACTAAAATTTAGCGACTAAACTTTAGTCACTTTTAGTAGCTAAGTTGTCAAACACCCATACTAAAAGGGACTAAAAAGTTATTTTAGTTCCTTTTAGTCTCTTTTAGTAAGAATGTTGCTACTAAAAGTGACTAAAGTCTAGTTACTAAATTTTGATAGGAGGGAAACAAACAGGCCCTGAGTCTTGAGCCATGAGGGTGCAGGTTTGATCTCTCGTGGTCTTAGTTTTTTCACCTTTTTTCCGTTCGCGTGATTTTGCATACACTGTTTGCTGGGCCGGTCCGTTGCATGGGGCACTTGGGGACGCTAGGTCTCTGGCTGACGCTCGTTTTTTGGCTGTGGATTTGCGTTTGCTGGCTGCCGCGATGGGAAACAAGGCGCTGCGGACGACGGTAATTAAGGAGGGACAATCACGTCCAAACTACCACATGCGTGAGTACTGAAAACAGCGTCCTTTGTGCAATCGCTGCAAATGCCAGAACGGCGTCCTTTGACGATACGGAGGGATAGACACCACCATCACGTACGGAGCCGGATGAGAGCCACGACATGCAGCCACATCTTCGTCGTCGCCCAGACACATCTTCGTCGCAATTGGGCCTTGGTGTCCGTCCCATACTGATCCTGTGATCCATGTGGGGAGCGGCCACATCGCTTCTTCTTCTTCTTCTTCTTCTTCTTCTTCTTCTTCTTCTTCTTCTTCTTCTTCTTTAATTTCGATCAAGAGCAGCTGTGTCTGTGTGACCAGAACACATGTCCACACGAGATGATATACGACACTATCACCAAGAGTAGATGGTTTGGCCGCCGATCCGTGTCCCGTGTACATGCTCGTGTGCCATGGCAACTGCAAGAATATAATGTCGTATTCAACGCAACTGCTGCTTGCAATTATTGTCCAAAACAAGCCAAGTTTGCAGATTATTATTCTTGATGTATGTAATTTAATAATATATAATAGGATCCAAGTCAAAGCGCGACGCCGGCGAGCGATCGAGGCAGGTGTGCATGCGGCCGGCCGCCGGCCGGCTTATTTATTTTTTTCACCACTGTTTCCAGATTTGCAAATGGAAAAAGTCTACATAACCCCCTCACCTATTGTACCAGTCTACTTTGCCCCTCAACCTTTCAAATGGTCTAAATAACCCCCTCACCTTTCCAAAACCGGTCAAAAACCCCTAGGCGGTTTGGGCAGTGGTATTGCTACAGTAATTTATTTTATAATTTTTTTGTGATTTACTAAGATTTTTCAAAGATTCAACCAAAATAAATAAAAAAGGAAAAGATAAACCCGACCCGTTACTGTAGCAAACCACTGTCCAAAACCGCCTGGGGGTTATTTGATCGGTTTTGAATAGGTGAGGTGGCTATTTAGACCGTTTGAAAGGTTGGGGGGTGAAGTAGACCGAGTACAATAGGTGAGGGGGTTATTTAGACTTTTTCCATTTGCAAATATAGCGCATCACCCACGCCAACCAATACAATTATAGTTTTGAACTAGCCAAATTATGTTTTAAAAAAACTAGTCTCAACATTTGTACCCAAAAAATATTACAGCTTGTGTTTGTATGCATAAAAGCAAAGTTCTTCTCTCTCCTCTGTCTCTTTTTTACATCAGTATTTGTTTAGTCATAATCTAATTATTGTACCTGCTCTCTGGATGCTGACATGTCACGGTCTTACATGTGGGGCCCACATACCAATTGGTATATTCTGTTTATTTGTATTTTTATTCTAGGTTATTGTAGCCATAATCCCTATAATATTAAAGAAAATCTTTATTGTACAATCTCGGATGAAGATGATTATTATCTGAAAATATAGTTCTCTACGAGATCCATGACTTTTTAAGTTTTTTATTTTGATGCCCTTAAGATGTTCAAAATAATTAAACAAATTTTGAACAATATATTTATCGCGTACAAGCGCCTGTCACCTTATAAAAAATTATATCTTTCTTGTATCGTGTCAAATGAAGATATTCTATATATTATAGTTGTAGCCCTTAATGATATCTACAACTTTTATTAGTTTTTAGGTTTCTAATTTATGGTCATGAAGATGCTAAAAAATTAAATAAATTTTTAGCAGTATATTAATCGCGTACCAACGTTTATCGCCTTAGAAAAATCATATCAATCTTATATGTTGTCAAATGGAGATACTTTCTATATGAAAGTTGTATCTTTTAATGAGAGTTTCAAATTAATTTGTTTAATTTTTTTGAGCATCTTAATGACCTCAAATTTAAAAAACTCAAACCTAAAAAGTTGTCAATCTCATTAAGCGCTACAACTTTTGTATATAAATATCTTCATTTAATAGCATATAAGAACGATATGACTTTCCAAGGCAATAAATGTTTGTGCGTGATTAAATAATATACTACTGAAAATTGTTTAATTGATATCATTAAGAGGTACAACTTTTATATAAAACTCATCTTTATCTGAGATCGTACGAAAAAGATATATTTTTTAAAATATTTTAGAGATTGCAGGTGCAGTAAAACCAAAACGAAAACAAAAATCAATAGAAATATAGCCAACTGACATGTGGGCCCCACTTGTAAGACCATGCCGCATCAATTTTCAGAGTGGGTTTGGACCCACTAGGACCTGGATGACACCCGAAGCCAAGTTCAGAGACCGAAATGACACTCGAAGCCAAGTTCGAAGACATAGAAATAACGTACATTTTGAAAGTAGGGGATCAAGATGACATCTCTTGTCAAGTTAAGGGACTAGATGACACCTCTTGCCAAGCTAAGAGACCGTTCATAAATTTTACTCTAATTTGTGCACCCATGTACGTACATTTCTACCTGGGTGGGGTGAAAGCGAAAGTGAAACGGCCGAGAAAGCACCGCATTTGACGGACTGACGATGATGAAAACCGGAGGGCCGGGGGATGGCCCATGGCCGCCGGCCGGACATCATCAGGTAGCCGGGCGCGCCGGGTAGTCAAACAAGAAACAATTTTTTTTTTTTTTCGTTTTACCGTCGACGATGCGTGCATGCACACAGCTAGCACTAGCAGCCTAGCACAAGAAGGACCGGTTCTTCCTTTTGCTTGCTGCTCTTTGTTTTTTTTGCTCTCGAGTTGTGAGAAGCAGTCAGTTCAGTAGTCGCTGGCTGCCATTTCGCTTGGACGCTAGCACCGGCAGTGGTGCTCCTAATCCTCCTAGCGCGATAGCAAGGAAACGTGACGAGCATACAACGGAACTAGTACTACTACTTCCGTCGTTCCGGTCATGTGACTGACTACTTCCTTCCTTGAACGTGTTTAGTTTAGTAGAACAGGACACAGCAGAGAAGCTTCATTATTATTTCTAGTAGTACGTGGAAAATGTCATGTTCAGGCGAAAATTGAGCGGCCGTTGTTCTGGTCGGTCCTGCAACAATCATCATCAGCGGACTGTGTACGTGCGTGCTGACTTGTCGGACGGAACAACGGCGCCGCACGCGTGTAGGAAGAGTACGCATCTCCTACGAGAATCATCGTCGGTTAGTTGGACAAAATTAAATAAATGAAATATAAATATAAACCCGAGGGGTCAAATGGCTGAGGTTTGGGGAATGAAGAACGGCCAATAATGATTTCGGCAAGTTTTGAAAACCAAATCTTGTCATTGTGGTCGTACCTACTCTGACTGTGGATAGTCACCTCGATCGATCGGGCCCTGAAAACTTAAAAAACAAGGTAGTTTTGACATCCAAATTGTAAAAGATGTGGTTTCAAACAACGACACGGTCTCCAAAGCATAACTTTGACCACTTGTTTCTTTTAAAAATATTATTAGAAAGTAGTTTATGTATATTTTTTTATAAAAGTACTTTTCAAGACAAATTTATTTATATGATTTTCTACATCTCTAAACTCAATAATTTAAAAGTTATTTATGATTTATATTCTCAATGTTTAACTCAAACCTTATCCAAAATGGCATCTTTTTCAATACGAAGGGAGTAAGGTCGTTTAATTCGTGAAGCGTACTTAGGAAGGCCAATTTGAAGCGCACGAAATGCACCGATACGATATTTTGTCCAACAAACCCACGACCTTGTCAATCCGCGTGCCTTCGTGGTGGGTGTGGGTGGGACTGGGAGGGGGTACTATTATTTCACTACAAGAAATAATGCTTTACATGACGGTTTTCGATAACGTTCTAAGAAAGCATCATAGAATCATATTCTTCATTTGTTAGGTGATTTATATATGACGATCTGAACGTCACGGATTATTTTTGCATATCTTAGCAATTGAGTGGTAGATCTATGACATATACTTTCGTTTTGTCATAGCTCAACATCAACATGGCGCTGATATGGCCTGCTAACATGGGCCTTTTTTTTGCCAACATGGGCCTTGTTTTTTTAAATATCTATGAAAGTTGAAAAGCTCAAAAATTATGAAACTTTGTAGTTAATAACTTTTAATTTGAAATCATGTTGTCATACAAAACTACATTTAAATTAAAAATTTTGAAATTCAAAATTTTCAAAATACCTCAGATGAAAAATAGCCAAAATAAAAGTCATAAATCTCAAAAAGTTATGAAATTTTCTGGTTGATAAATTTTTAATTTAAAACCATCTTGTTAATGAAAACTACATTTGAAATTTCTCAAATTTGAAATTCAAATTTTTTAAATGATCTCGGATGGAGAAACTTTCTAAACAAAAAGTGTAGATCTCGAAAAGTTATGAAACTTTGTAGTTGACAATTTTTGATTTGAATTCGTTTAGAGCATCAAACAAGCAATTTACACATGGTTTAGTATAATATGAGGGAAATTGAAATGGAATATAGACACAAATGATTAAGGGGTGGAGTGGTAGTGGAGATGATACGTGCATGTGCGAGAGGTCGCTAGTTCGAATCTTGGTTCATGCAAAGTGCAAAAAAATCACAAAAAAATATGATTGGAGTAGATGGGTGGTGTAGCTAGCTAGTGGGGCTCCTCCCCTAATTTTAAAATCATTTCTCCTATTTTTTTGGATTTTTTCGCTCAAACTTTGTCGATTATTCTATGACGAAATGAAATGACAATCAGTGACGGCTCCAGTTGGTCCAGCAAATGTTTGACATGAGATATATGACAGATTTTCCGATCGTCATGACAAGTTAACTGTGACGTCTTTTCGACTATTTATGACTAAATTGATCGTCATGTAAAGCACTATTCCTTGTAGTGTTTGTACCGTGTGTATGTGTTTAGGACGGACTCTGGGCTCAGGTTATTGTCTTTAATTCGTGGCCGTACAGCTGTTCTGTACTGCTAGTACTGTAGTATACGGAGTACTGTATTTCAGAGTGCGAGAGACGCTGCTGCTGAGCTCTACTAGACTCTAGTACACAGGACACGTAGAGTACCACCACTCATCACTCACTACTTCACGTAGACGTCGGAGCAGGGTTTTTTTTACCGATCGGTAACCGGTCGGTTTGGTCGGTTACCGATGTAACCGGTCCGGTACGGTTACCAAACGGACCGGTTACCAAAATTTGAATTGAAATTGAAAATTTGAAAAAAAAAATGCCCAAAAAATTCCTAAAAATAGATTACAATCTATGGAGACCAATGGTATAAAATTTTTTAAAATTGGACGTTTGGAAATTGAAAAAAAAAAGTCGGCCCGTTAAGGCCCATGAGGCCCATTAGGCGCTCACGGGCACAAAACCAGGCGTTCACGGCGGGGGGCAGAACGCCTCCTTCCCGAGCCTTATCCGCGCCCGCGCCCCCGCCCTCCGCCCCCAGCGCCGCCGTCCGCTCTCCGCCGCCGGCTAACCGGTCGGTTAGGCTCGGTTACCGAGCGGGAGCGGGCGGTAACCGCTCCGGCGACGCCCCGTCGGCTAGCCGCGCGGTCAGCTCGGTAACCGAGCGGTTTTGCTCGGTTACCGAGCGGTTTCTTCCGGGAGTTGAGGTAAGTTTTCCCCCTTTTCTTGCTATTTTAGTTAAGTATCTATATGTTTTTGGGTGTAGTTTTGTGTTAGGATTGTTGTATTTAGGCAGGATCTGTGTTAGATATAGGATGGATGGATTTAGGTGGTTAGGTTAGGGTTAGCTTTATGTGTAGAGTACGATTTATTTAGGATTTGAG
Organism: Coix lacryma-jobi var. lacryma-jobi; assembly: GCA_009763385.1. Lineage (NCBI taxonomy): Eukaryota > Viridiplantae > Streptophyta > Magnoliopsida > Poales > Poaceae > Coix > Coix lacryma-jobi. The sequence goes on along the minus strand of CM019830.1, from coordinate 2,025,300 downwards.
GTATGATTTATGTTAGGATGTATATTTTCTGTATATATTGTATAGACAACATTTACGTGGGTTTGATTTTGTGTTGTCTTTTATGCAGGTAGACAATGTCGGGCAGGCACAAAGACGTTGTCTGGGAGCATGGTGAAAATCTCGCTCCCGGGTGGCGGTGCAATTATTGTCACCTGACAAAGGGGGGGCGTGGTGCAACAAGATTGAAGCAGCATTTGGCAGCGCGCGGGACGGAGGTTGTGCATTGTAGCCGTGTGCTACCAGAGGTGCGCGAGTATTTCCAGAGAGATCAAACCAGCCTCCACTTCTTGATGAGGATTCAGACGAAGACGACGTCCCTTTGCCATCACGTCTTGTCAGGTACGTTATATGTATATTTATAAATGTGAGTGCGTGTCTAATAATGTACGGTGGGATTGATTTTATTTATGTGATTTGTTTGTTTCTGTTGGCAGTGAGCATATAGACCCCGATGATCTACGTCAGGCTACGGGGTCTGATTGCATCAGTGATTGGGCTCGTAGACATGTGGGTCAAAGTCACCTAGGGAAGAGGAAGACGCAAGCGCCGCCTAGGAAGGGGCAGACCAAGCGAGGAAAACAAGTCAGCAGCGATGCGGACACTGAGGAGGAGGGTTCTCATCTCGGGACGAGATTTCTTTAAGGGGGGAAGGGCTGTGACACCCTGGTGTCAAGCACTGCATTAGGCACTGCATTTAGCCACTAAGAAAGCATAAGCAATGCATTGCATCATTTCATGTGTAAAAGTATGCCTTTGATCTTTTGTTGTTTATTTGAAATTGGATTTCTATTTGACTTGATGCTTTGATTTGGCTTATTCTTGAGGGAGGATTATAAATGGTTTTCAGAAAAGTGTTCTATATGAAAGTTGTAGAGAAAAATATTTTGAGCAACTTTTATATTTGGGTCAAAGCCTGGTTTGAAGTTTTTCAACTGTTTTTGAGAAGTCAAACTTTGGAAATTTCTGGAAAAAAGAAAAAGAATGTTTTTCTTTCCCGGCGCCAACCCTTTCGGCCCATCCGGCCTTTCGGCCCGCTTCCGCCTCGGCCCAGCGCTCGCCGCCTCACCGGCGCGCGCCCCGCCCGCGCACCGCGCGCCGGCCACCTGACACGGCCGCGCCGTACGCCGGCCGGCTTGCGCGTGGCGCCCCTTCTCTGCGCAAATCCACGCCGACCACTCCCTCTCCGATCTTCTCCACCAGAGCACGCCAGCGATCTTCGCCGGCCACTCCCGCATCCTCGTCTGCCGAGGCCTGCCGCCGCCTCGCCGACCGCGCCGCCGTGGCCCCCGCAGCGACCACCGGCCGGCCGAGCCGACCAAAAGCCGAGCACTCCACCCTCCGCTCCTTCCCTCACTCACTCGCGCACCACTCTCGCTCTCACTCCCCACTCTCACCCGCGCACGAAGCAAACTGAGCACTCTCCGCTCGCTGCAACCACCGCCGCAAGGCCCTTCCCAAATCCAGTCACCACCTCCATCACCGGCCGATTAACCCCGGCCACTACCCCGCCTTCGTCTCGGACACAGGTGCGCACCCCCGCGCCATCCGCCGAGCTCCACCGACGCCGAAAGTCCGAAGAGAGCCCGCCGCGGAAGCTTTCAGCGCCGCTCGGAGACGGAGCCGTTCGTCCCCGACCCAAGCTCCACCGCCTCCCTTCTTCCTCCTCCAGCTTCGCCAAGCCAAGGGCAAGGTGAGAACACCAACTAGCCCTAACGCTATCGTTCCCTATTTCTCTGTTCACCTCGGCCGAGCGCCATTGCCGCCCGCGGACCTCACACGTGGGCAGCACGCACCAGCGCACCTCCGGCCAAACCATCACCCCTAGGACTCCCCTCTAGGTCACTGAGTCTCACACGCCCGCCAGTTTAGCCGGCGACCGCCGGAAAAGGCCGGTAGCGCGCGATGCCGCGCCGCGTGCGCTGCCGCTCGCGCGGCACGATTACGGCCGTGCGCTGGCCAAACCACTGGTACCGCTGGATGCGCCTCGTTGAGACGAGTCGCCGCGGGGCCAGCTCCGCGCCGGCGACCTCACCGACGGCGAGAAATGCCGCGGACCAATCCCTCCCCTGTTTCGTCTCGTCCGAGCCCTCGAGCCAGGCCTCAGCCTAAACAGGCCCTCGGACGAGCGTGCGTTCTTCCGTCTCGCCCGAGCCCTCGAGCCAGGCCTCAGCCTCGAACCAGGCCTCGGACGAGCGTGCGTTCTTCGTCTCGCCCGAGCCCTCGAGCCAGGGGCTAGCCTCGAACCAGGCCCGGACGAGCGTGCGTTCTTCCGTCTCGCCCGAGCCCTCGAGCCAGGCCTCAGCCTCGAACCAGGCCTCGGACGAGCGTGCGTTCTTCCGTCTCGCCCGAGCCCTCGAGCCAGGCCTCAGCCTCGAACCAGGGCTCGGACGAGCTGGTGCGTTTTTCCGTCTCGCCCGAGCCCCCGAGCCAGGCCTCGGACGGTCGCGCCTGTGTTCCGTCTCGTCGAGCCCCGAGCCAGGTCTCGGACGGGCGCGCCTGTTTCGATTCGCCCGAGCCCGCGAGCCAGGCCTCGGACGAGCGTGCGTTTTTCGTCTCGCCCGAGCCCTCGAGCCAGGCCTCGGCCTCGAGCTCGGCCTCGAGCAAAACCTCGGTGCGGTCTCGTTCGAGCCAGGCCTCGCCGATTCGCTTTCGCCGTGCGCCCGAGCCCGAATAGGTTCTGCTGACCCACGGGTCCCGCGCGTCAGTCCCTACCGATCCATAGACCGAGTTCTCGCAAGCCAGCCGGAGAAGTTAAATGTTTTTCTTTTTCGGTTTAATTTCCAGAGATGCTTGTTATTTTTGGGTGTAGCCTGTTTTATAAATCCAAATGAAAGTGCTTCCAGTTTATTTTGCTTCTTAGGAATAGATCTATCATGGGAAAGTATGAATGTACTTTTTGATAGCAGTTTATTTTACTGTTTTTATTTATTTCAGTTTATATGCTTTTGTTTAAATAAATGATTATAAGTGTTTTCTGGTTGAGATAATTCCTGAAAAATTTTTGTGTAAGTTTATTATACTGTTTGGCACCTGTGAAAATATATGATGCACTGCTGTATGTAGGAAAAGTTACTGTTATAGTTAAAAGTCTCTTTTTGCTGATTTCTTAGAATAAGTGGTTAAGGTGTTTTATATGTTGAAATAAAATATGGGAAAATTTGCACAGTCTTGGTGTGTCATGAAGAGTCTGAGAAAAATATAAACTTGATCTGTTTTATGGAAAAACTTGTAGTTGCTTTACAACTGTGCTTTTCTGTATAGATCTTTAGAAATTCATGTAAGAAAATATATGATGATTCTGGTCATGGAACTTTCTGGATAAATATGAAATGTGAAGTAGAATCTGGGAGAAAAATAGGAAATAGAGCTATGCACTCTTTACAGTAGGTTGTTGTAGTAGTTCAAAGTACTTTATGAGCAGTTTGTTGTGTCATTTTGTATCTGCAGTTCTGCAAGTTATTTGGCCTGAAACTTGTTTAGTAGGGTCCAGTAGGTGTTGTTGACTTTCTGGAATTTTTGTGGATTTCCTGAGTCTAGAAAAAATGCCTTGCAGTTCAATCGAAATTTCTTTTGATCTAGTTAAAAGTGGAAAAGGGTGATTATCGGATTTTGTCTTATGAATTGAATAGTGTTGCCCCAATGTTAAAAGTGGTTCAACAAGTTGGCTTCGTTGGTTTGCAAGGTTATTTCCGCATTTATTGAATTATAAATTCATCGCATGCAATAGGATCGACCGCCGGAGCTTCACCAAGAGCAGGAGCTAAACGCCGAGCCGGAGATCCAGGAGCTCCAGCAGTCGGAGGAAGCAGACCCCGTCCACGACACTAACCTGCCTGAGTGCCCCTCCCACGAGGCCTCAGTCTTCACTCAAGGCAAGCCCCGGAGCATTCTAAGTCTCCCAGTTTTTATAATTAATTTACTTGAGTCCTTTTATATTGTGATGCATTAGGTATAGGAGTTGACTGAATCCTATTTGTTGCATTACCATTCCTTGATTATTGATTTTTACCTGCCTTGTTATCCTGCTACTGCTTAATAATGTAGAATTGCTTAGCCTACTTAATAAAAGTAGTAGTTAAGGATGTTTCCGTAATACCCGATGGGTATTTACCGGATCACGGTTGGCTATATTTGCTATCGTGGGAAAAGAACCTGAGTAGTAGTAATGAAAAACGGTCAACGGGGATGGCAGGGCACAAGTTTGGAAACTTGGGGCAGTTCATCCGTTGGATCGTATATAGTTTTGTATCGATGTTGGCCCTCGTTCATTTTTGAACGCCGCCTTTTACTTAGGGATATGTCGGGCCTTCGTAATCATCGACCCCAAAGCCGGTTAGAAGCTGTGTTCGGGCCGGTCTCAACCCGTGTCGTGCCCTCTAGTACGGAAGTTGCGATCTGCCGCGTGAGGCCATCGCCAGACTCTGATTGGGCGGTCCGTGCTTGAGCCGCGACGATTACCACCACGAACAAGCGTCGAGCGGCTGTTGCAATGCATGGACCCGACGGGGAAAGTGTGGGGCTGGTATTAAAGGGTCTTTCATCAGCTGATTTGGAATTCGATTCGAGTCGCCGTTCTCCCCGGTTAGTGGGAAACTATGGCGAGCTCACCACGATACAACTCCATGTGATGTTTAAGGTTCAACTAAAATGTGGATAAGTCAACTGGATATGGTATATTTATTGTTTGTTAGATTCAAGTGAGTGCTCTAGTACAGGTAATAACCTAGAACTAAGGAGTAGGTTTTAAAGTAACAAACTCTTCATAATCATTAATTATCCCTTATCTGAATTTGAGCCTTTCGCAACTAAAAGATCCCAGCTCCACCTCAAAAGCCTTGCATACCCTTGGAGTTTTTATTTTCAGTTAGACGGGTAAGTCTAGCTGAGTACATCCCCGTACTCAGGGTTTATCCCGTTTGTTGCAGATGGCCAGGTCGTACTTTGGCTATTGTAAGCACTGCCTCTACCCAGTGGAGTGGATGATGAGGAGTAGGCCCCGGGCAGGGTCGTCAAGAAGCTTTCCTCCTCTTTTGCCGGACTGAGACTACTGGTGGCACACTATCTTAAAAAGGAGGAATGACTTGTGTTGAGTGGGTTTATCAAACAATGTTTTATTTGGACCACGTTGTTGTGGTCGTGTTTTAAACTTATTCAAGCTTCCGCACTTTTTAAAACTCAATATTGTAATAACTCTGTTTTAAAATTCCGCACTCTGATGTTTTAAATCGATTTCGTTTCGCTGTGATGTATCTTTACGAATGTACGTACCTTGAACGATGCGATCCTGTATGTTCTGGTGTTAAGGAATCTTCGAGATTTTTCCGACTACCGGGGTTATATGGGTTCAAGTGTGGGTCGAAGTCAGACGGATTTGACTAAGATAATACTTGAGCTCTTATCGCCAGGTCGGTTCCGCCACAGTTCTTACCATTCTGACGATGATGATGATGATGATGATGACAGCAGCGATGGTGGTGACGATGACGATCATGATGACAGTGGCGATGGTGGTGGTGGTGCTGGTGGTGGTGGTGGTGGGATTGGTTATGGAATTCGTTTCACAGGTATCCATTGCACTTGCACGTACATACACACATTTATTTTTGTCCATGATTACTAATTATGGTTCATTGCAGGCGACCCAGTACACACATGCTACGCAAGATCGTGCATGGACAACCACAGTCCCAGAGGAAATCAGATTCATTTGGACGCACACACGACGACAATCCAGAGGACTCGCAGAGGAGATCAATTTCTTTTGCACCCACGTACTACGACACTCCAGACTACTCTACTTCGTCCTACAGCGATGCCTCACAACCTTCTTATAGCTACCCATTCCTGACGTGAGCACGCAGCCTCAGATAGGTGGGTGTACGAATGGCAAGATCCCAGCTTTTACAGTATGTTGGTTCAAGAATGGGAGACAACCGCAGCTTGGACGGGCCAGACGTGGCAAGATTACAAGGCAACCCTGCTTCAAACCAAAGGTATCGCTCTTATGTCCATCGCCGAGTATGAAATGTCATGCCAACAAGGGTCTTTCCATACATCTTGCGTAGATGATCATGTATTCCTGTGACTGTGAGGATGTGTTGTTGATGCATTCGTTGATGTTTTCGAGACAATATCTATTTGTATGCGACTATTTGTTCATGTTTTCGAGACAATGAATTTATTGCCGCAGTGTGCGGTCTTTTTTATCTATATGTCCAAAGGAAGTACCAAAAATCATTTTTATCCAAAAAAGGCAGCCCACCGGTTTGGACTGGTTACCGATCTAACCGGTCGGTAACCGACCCAAACCGGTCGGTTACCGACTAGGAACCGCATTTGAATTCGAGATTCAAACCGACCGGTAAACCGCTCAAACCGGTCGGTAACCGACCTAAACCGACCGGTTACCGCTTCTGAAACCGAACAACTTAGGTGTTGAATTCAAAACTTCAAACAGGCCGGTACCGGGCGGTTACCGACCAAACCGGTCCGGTAAACCGCTACCGGTGGCCGGCGGTAACCATCAAACGGTCGGTAAAAAAAACCCTGCGTCGGAGTAGTGTTACGTACGTACGCGAGTAATTGCCCCAGCCGTGTGTGCTGCTGCTGTCCGCCGCCATTGCAGACGCCGGTCGAGAGACGCTCATCGCACACACGTACCGTTGCCGTTGCCGTTGCCGTTGCAGTACACACACGTGGCCCAGGCGCAGCCACATCTTCTTCGTCTGTCTGCGTCGTGGTCTCGTCGTCGCGGTCCTCGATCGATGTCCCATGCACTGCACGGCCGCATCAAAAAAAAAGCAGCTGTGTCACACGTACTGTGCGTCTGTGACCAGCAGCACGCAGCACAGAACGGCGCCATGGAAATATGGGGTCGACACCGACTGTTTGTTGGCGGCTGGTGGTCCGTACGTGTGTGCTCCATCATCTGTCGTGCCATCCAAATCAAACGTGGGCATGTTTACATCCTAAATATTTACAAGATTTCTCATCATATTGAATCTATAGACGTATGTATAGAGTATTAAATATAGATAAAAAAATAACTAATTGCACAGTTTGTTTGTAAATGTTGAGACGAATCTTTTGAGTCTAGTTGGTTCATATTTGAACAAAGTTTGTAAAATAACAACGAAAGTGCTACATGAACTTTACACCTAAAATTCTTCCAACTAAACACACCCAAAGTCAGCAAGTGCAAGAATATAGTTGTCGTCTTCAACGCATGCATGCAACTGCGCGCTGCTTGCCATTATTTATTGTCCAAAAACAAGTGGCGCTTTGTAGATTTTTCTTTTTTAGACGAAAGAAGAATTTGTATTAAAGTATAGTTAGGTACATCATCACATTACAAATACTCTGGAAAAATCATGTATTCAGAAACTGATTTTTATGTACGTAATGCAATTTTGCAGATTTTTCTAGAGTACTACGTAATGCATTATTCACTACTGGAAAACTGTACTTTGCCGAGTGCAAAATATCGTGGCACTCGGCAAAGCAGGGCACTCGGTAAAACTAGCCAAGCACTCGGCAAAGATAAGTTCTCGGCAAAATATAGACGGACCGTGACAGCGGCCACCTACTGTTAGCTTTTGTCGAGTGCCATCCTTGAGCACTCGACAAAGTTTTTTTATTTTTCTGAAAAAATAACTTTGCCGAGTGTTTTATAGCCCCGACACTCGGCAAAATTTTCTTTTTTTTTTTAATAAACTTTGCCGAATGTCATACTTGGGCACTCGGCAAAGTTTTTTATTTTTCTGAAAATACAACTTTGCCGAGTGTTTACTAGCCACGACACTCGGCAAAAATTTTTTATTCTTTTTAATAAACTTTGTTGAGTGTCATCTTCAGTCACTCGACAAAGTTTTTTATTTTGCCGAGTGCCTTACCCAACACTCGGCAAAATAATAATATATTTTGTCGAGTGCCCGAGAAATAGCACTCGGCAAAGTCTTTTTTGCCGTCAATTATGTTGTCGAGCAAACTTTGCCGAGTGCCTAGCTTAAAAACACTCGGCAATGCTTTTATCGAGTGTTTTTAGACTCTTTGCCATGTGTAAAAACACTCGGCAAAGTACCGGTCTACGGTAGTGATTCCTGTAATGTAATCCCAATTAAGTCAAAGCGCGCGTGCGGCGCCGGCGCCGGTGAGGAGAGGTCGTCGGTAGGTGCACGCGGCCGGCCGGCCGGCCGCCTGGCTTTTCTCTAATTGTTTTCAGATTTGCATATGTATATATATATATATATATGCATACAGTACAGTATATATATCCTGGAATACCTGGATCGATACGATAGGATCGCCCATGCGCCACGCCAGCTAACCGGCGGATTTGAGCATCTCGAAGAGACTTTCTAAATTTCACTCTCTAAATCATCATTTATAAAGTTATTTGTATTTAAATCGTTTTCTATATCTTCTCACTCTTCAACGGATTTTCTATATCTCGTTTACAATTTAGAGAGTCATTCCCGTCTTGTATTTTTGGCAAGCGAAAAATCTAGAATAGAAGATGGCTATATTTAGATAACCATTTAGATAAGCCGTTGGAGAATATTTTTTTATCAAATTCTTTATTTCTAACATATAGGAAGAATTTAGAGAGTCTATTGGACTTGGTCTTAATCTGAATTCGAAGCTGAAGATTAACAGGTGTGTCAATATACTACTAGTCCAACCAACAGAGACCCAACAACTAACCACGATCGAGCAGATTTTTATACAGCAGTAGTACACACCATGACACGGCTACCCGGCCACACATCACACAACCTCGATCATCACAGATAAACCACTGCCAATCTGAGGGAGCCGGATTCAGTAACTTTACAGATCAAAGTCACAGCGTAACTTTGTCTCAATCTCCACCATCCAACAAGCATCTAATGGCTGTAGGTGTTGGATTGATCTCCACCAGTTAGGCCCAACGGCTTAACTGGACCCTGATTCGCATCCTGATCGGGGACGCCCAGCCCATTAGCAGGCTGGTGGGCCCCCGTCGCACAGTGCCTATAAAGAGGAGGTGGGGGCAGGGCTCTAGACGAGAGGTTGACAGCCGCTGCCACCGTTCCCACTGTCCTAACCCTAATCCGATCCCGAGGGTGGCACTGCCAGCGTCGGGAAGCGCCATCAGCTCGACGCCCCTGCGCTTCTACTTCGCAATCGCATCCTCGACGTCAGGGGCGCCAAGGAGCCGCGCAGAAACTTCACCAACGCGGTCCACTTCACCAACGCGCTCTGGAGCGGCGTCAGGACGCCACCATCACGGATCTACGCCATCCCTGGTTGTAAGTCCACAGTTTTCCCCGCCTGGATCTACCTTAGTCCATCCGTGAATTCCACAATGGTATCAAAGCCAGGTTCTAGCGAGTAGATCAGTAGCTTTGGGGAAAGAAATTCGATCTCGGATCGAAGAAGAAAAGAGAAGAAGGATGTGAATCGATTTCGGTTTGCACAGTGATTCCCTAACCCTAACAGTGAATGAGAATAAGGGAGAGCACTCGATCCGTAGGATCTCACCCAAAACCCTAGCAGATCTCTGGATGCCAGTTGAGGGAGAGGACTTGAGACCTACCTGGATCTCCCACCGCGATATCGATCTCTCCGTCGCGCGGGTTTGGTCCGAGCCGCCGGTGGGTGCAGACTCAGTGCCTCCTGTGACCCGAGCCGCCGCTAAGGCCACCGCCGAGCAGCCGTTTGACGGCGGCGCGCCCTACCCTCGGGCGGACGCGCGCGCCGGCAAAGGGATGCACGGTGGTGCCACCATCTTCTTCTTCGGTGGCGAGGTGGCCGACGTGCGCTCCTCTTTCGCTGTGCGGCGCAGTGAGGACTGGTGGAAGGGGAGCCGGATCTGGTTGCGCTGATTGCCGCCGTCGCTGCTGTCCAACCCGGCGCCCAGAGAGGAGAAGAAGCGCCGGACTTGCTCCGACGGCGGCTGTCCAGCTGCTGTGGCGCGAGAGAGAGAAAAGGGAGGAGCCGGCCGGGCCTAGGCGCCGCCTGGCAAGCGGCCGCGGCCGCCGTGCTTCATCCCCATGCGCCGCGTACGAGAGAGCGAAGGAGAGGGATCGGGAGAAATGGATTTAGGGTTTTGGGGGAGACGGCGGTTGACGCTGTTTTTGATCCCGCGTGAACAGCGGATGGCCGTCCGATCCAGATGGACGGCCGAGAGCACGCTGAGGCCATCTGGGCCGCTTTGAGCCCAGGAGGGCGAGCACTATTCCGGCCCAGGCCCAGGTTGTGGCCTGGGCGCGGGGGAGGGGCGCCGAGCGCCTGGCTGGGCCGTTTTTCGGTGCTGGGCCACGGGCCAGCGAGTGGGCTTCGGCCAAAATGCACAGTAAAGTTTTTTTCCAGAAGCAGATTTGATGATTTTGTGTTAAGTTTTAGATACTAATCTCTGCACAAATTTTAATCCAACGATAATTATTCGTTCAGAGACTAGTTAAGTAATTTATAAGTGCTTCTGGAATATATTGTTTTAAGTGTATTTTCATGTTTCCGCTGCAAAGTTGACATTGATTATCTTCTAGTTAAATTGAAACCAACGAGAAAATTTAATTAGAGGAATAGTCACATGTTTAAAGTGAATTATGATATTGTTATTTTCTGACCAACGTTGATAATAACAATATTATAAATGTAAAGTTTGAATCTCTAGTAAATTTTGCGTCAATGTGGCCAATTTTTCTAGAGACTAGATAAGAATCAAGAAATGTCCCTGATAAATGAATAGTTTTCCGCTGCAATGATATTGATTATCATTAAGTTAATTGAGATTGCATACGTTAATTCTATTTCTGCCCAACGGTGATGTGGAATTAATGTAAAAGGATATTGTTTTATTCTATTTCTGCCCAACGGTGATATAGAATAGAACTGCAAGTTTTAAAGTTTAGATGTGCATGCTTTAACCAGACCAACGTAGGGTTATTTTCATGCTCATTATTGGTGATTAATATTTTACAGAAAAGTTTTCATGCTTTCATTCTTGGAGGCAGAAAAGAAAAGAGCTGGGTACTTGTGACTGAGAAGATGGAAAGTGAAAGTCATTACATAAAGGGATTATGTTCTCTTTAGAAAATGGCTTGAAAAGGAAAAGAATTCAGAGACATTGGTCCAAAGTAAAAGTTTAGTACATGAAATGTGTTTTATGTACTCTCTATAAAGAAGAATTTTGTTTCAGTTTCAGTCATTATGACAAAGTTGTAATAAAAAAATGCATATTTAATTTGACCAATGTTGGATTAAATGTGTATGTTACAGAATATTCGGATTTATTTCTGAATTTGATTATGGAATGTGAAAGCCAATTCTGGCTTTAATGTCCCTTATGGGAAATTGTCCCGCATGGCGGGAAAAAGTTTGTGATGGCTCATGTGCCTAAAGTATATCCCAGAGTGGGAGAAAAGAATGAAAAGTTTGGGTAGCTTTTATGCTATCACAGTGTTGACCATGACATGGTCATGGGCTAAGGCCATGAGGGGAGCAATCCCAGATAAAGAAAGCATGCAAGCATGACTTGCAAAAGTAAAGTTAAGTAAGGACTTTGTTAAGTTCTTAAAGTGGAATGAGGAAAGAATACTCCCATAAGAATCAAAAGATAACTTTGTTTGCATGACATGGTCATGTGAATAAAGCAAATTATAGATGGCTCCTCGTTCACAAAGTTTAGAATAGTTTCGAAATTATGGCAGTAAAGTTCGTGCCATATTTCGAGGGGGAGAATGGTGAGATTACACTAAGAAAGATAAAGATTAAAAGAGATTCTCTCCATTTCCCTGTGCCTCAAAGTGCAATGCATGATATGCATTAAGACAAAAGTGATCTATAAAAGATGAATATGGCCGTTGAGGGAGTACAATGATCATAATAACGATACCCCTAAGTAAAGAAAGAAATAGCTAAATTCCTATGCTTTTATGGTTATGATAGGAAGATAGCATAGTGAGCCAGTATTTGTACTGGACGAGCGGTGCTTAAGGCACCATATGATTTTGACAGATTAAACCCAAATAAGAAATTTGAGGAAGCACCATCTTTTCAAAAGATGGGATAATCTGGGGGAGCATGGTATGTAGAGATCAAAGACTTGAAGAGAAGTGGGACTTCGTGCCCACTCCAATGACTCAAGAACGATCATACCTGTTGATGTTGTATGGCCTATACAACACTTGTTGTTAGCTCTTCTAGAAATATGAGTAATGTAAAGTATCAATTGCCTATTGGCAATGAAAGAGCAATAACATCCCATATAAAAGAGTGTCATTTTAAGTTATTCCTAAAAGAGCCAAAATAGTAGACTGTAATGGGTCTACAAGATACAATGTGGCTCCGGAGGGAACATAGAAAGATTATGGTGAAAGGATTCACATAAAGGAAAGAAAACACTTTAACGAGTGTTAATGGCACGTAATGTTTAGAGTTGCATCAGATAGATGTAAAGACGACACTAATTGATGGGGATTTGTGCGAAAAGTTTACATGGCACAACCTAACGGTTTTGTCATGAAAGGAAAAGAAAGTTTAGGATGCCATCTGAAGAAATTCATTTAAGGATCCAAACGGGCATCTAAATAGTGGTATTCAAGGTTTGACGCCACAATAGAAAGTTTGGGTTTTAAAGAGAATGAGAAGGACAATGACATTGTGCAAAGTTCAAGAATAGGAAATTCATTTTCCTAGACATGTACGTGGATGACACCTTGCTTGCTGGCAATGGTATTAATCTACTATTGGAAAAGTAGTCATTGCCCTAAATTACATAAGATTTATCTCGGTGAATTGTCATTCATCTATGAATTGGAATTTACCGAGATAAGAGAAAGGGGTATTAGAAATGTCTCAAGTGTAATAGTTTTGAGAATTTTCAGTGTTCCAAGAATAGATATGAGAATCGATAAAATGGACGTCCTATATGCTTCAGCTGTTGGAAGCTTAATGAGTGCACAAGTATTTACCCTGACATAGTTCATATATCCGGGATTTTGGCAAATGTCCAATCCAGATATAGATCATTGGAATGGAAGTGTTGCAATTGTGCAAAGTTTTATATGTCTCATGACGAGTATAAGAGAACAAGTACTCTCAAATGGTTGTGAGTACAACTGATATGTTTGAGCGAGATGTGTAGTGAAATCCACATTAGTAACTAACACTCGCAGTTGGAGTTTTATTGTGGAAAAGCTCCAAAGGAACAATAGTGGTGTCATGATGATGCACACCTATCATGTAGCTTATCATGAGGCATAAAGGACAGGCGAAATGGTTAGAAACCTATACCCGGAGTTTATAATGGTAAACAACAGCAATAACCATTTAAGAAGTTTACTCCTAAGACAACGGGTCAAGTGTGCTGCCAAACACATTGACATTGGGTTGTACGTTGTGAAGGAGAAAGTCCAGAATCATACCTTTAGATTTGAAAATATTACGGATCCGTTTTGTAAAGGCTTACCGCCCAGTGTGTTCAAGGAATACACAGTCGACATGGGTTGTATGGTAAGGCCTATGATTTCTGGACAATAAAGGGCCTCAAAGTTAAAGAACCTATTTCAAAACATCGACGTGTATTGTAGCTGTTGAATCTATCGACAATTGATCATGACGATGAGGCACGCTCTATGCATCGATCTGTGATGGAATGGTAAAAGAAATAAATGAGAAGTTTAAAGATATGAGTTGAGATCAAAGGAGAGAATGTTGGATTGATCTCCACCAGTTAGGCCCAACGGCTTAACTGGACCCTGATTCGCGTCCTGATCGGGGACGCCCAGCCCATTAGCAGGCTGGTGGGCCCCGTCGCACAGTGCCTATAAAGAGGAGGTGGGGGCAAGGCTCTAGACGAGAGGTTGACAACCGCTGCCACCGTTCCCATTGTCCTAACCCTAATCCGATCCCGAGGGTGGCACTGCCAGCGTCGGGAAGCGCCATCAGCTCGACGCCCCTGCGCTTCTACTTCGCAATCGCATCCTCGACGTCCGGGGCGCCAATGAGCCGTGCAGAAACTTCACCAACGCGGTCCACTTCACCAACGCGCTCTGGAGCGGCGTCAGGACGCCACCATCACGGATCTACGCCATCCCTGGTTGTAAGTCCACAGTTTTCCCCGCCTGGATCTACCTTAGTCGATCCGTGAATTCCACAGTAGGGACTTTTGAGGATCATCAGGCCACACAAAGCAGGACGCACAAGCAATTTCAAGCAAAAGCTTAATAATTTTTAGGTTAAAACAAAAATAACTACTCCAAAAAACTATAATTATAGAATTTGTGTCGGTCAACTTAAGTAAAATTTGATTAAGTTTATAGTAATTAGTATTAAATTTATTTCTTACACAATATTTATTACAAAAATATTTTTCATCATTAATATATTGATACTTATTTGTATTATAAATATTAGTATTTTTTATATTATAAAAAATATAAGGGTGGTAGACTGACGAGCACGGGAGAATTTTTATATTTTAATCTTTTCTTATTCAATCTTTTAAAAATAATCGTGTCTAAAAAATATTTCTAGATCTAACCTTTTTAGCCGCGTTGGTTCAACGGTTGGAAGACGCTCCCGCCCAGAGTGTGTTGCCTGAAAAGTCCAGTACGAGAATGAGCTTCAAGGCAACGGTAGGGAGACGCTCCCGTCCTGAAATTTCCAAGCCGCGCGCACCTGTTTGTGTGACCTTACTTCTACAATTGTTTAGGTAAGCTCTTGCTAGTTCGATACCTTATTTTGTTTTGTTTAGGATCTTTGTAAGGTGCTCAAGAGTATACGTAGATGGTTGTAGTCTTGGCTAGACCAATAGTCTTAATTCCGTATCTGTTTCGGTTAGCCGTTGCGATTAATTTTAGAAAGGACTATTCACCCTTCTCTAATCCACCATCTCGACCTTACAATGACCAAAGGATTAGATTTGCAAAAAAAAATAGACACGATTGTTTAAAAAAACTATATATAAAAAGATTAAAATATAAAAAAATCTACTCTATGTTCACACGCACACCATATCTTTAAAAAATATTTTTAAAAAGATTAAATATATATAAAAATCTTTTCTAACTATCATTTATGAGTGATTTTTGTTGGTTCAATAGTGTTTTGTGACAGAATAAATCGAAGTATAATTAATAAGTCAGTTGATAAGTTTAAACAAACATAACTCATATTTTTAGATATCACAACACCGTTAGAAAAGCTGACAAAGACAGTTATTTATGTTATTTTTAGCAATATATTTTTGCTGACTACCAGTTTATTTTTAGAGTGAGTTGGTGCTGGTTATCCGTTATTTTTACTTGAACCTGTAAACTGTGAGATACTTTCTTTTTCTTGAAATCATGTTGTGCTGGCCTGCTGTGTGTTGCTGGCTGTGTGGGCTGATGGATCTAAAAGTTTTTGCAGCCGTTAGATGCTAGTTAGAAGACAGATATTGAAGCAAAGTTACGTTATAACTTTACTCTATAAGTTCACTGAATCTGGCTCCCAATCTGAGTACATGATACACAGCCATGCATCGGATTCAGAGATATAGTATATAATATAGCACCATGACGTACATAGATCGCTAGCTAGCTTATCCGATATTAATTTCACATGTTACTTCTAGTCAGTACTACTACTACTAAAAAAATAGGTAAGCAACTCCAACAGTTTGCTAAAACTCACTTGACAAATCTATAGTTTTGTCAAGTCTTAAACCAAATGTCAAGTGAAAAAAGAGGTCTTCTTCAACAATTTGCTATTTGGGCTTGGCAAAAGAACTTGACATCTTAGAATTTTTGTCAAAATCATAAAATTGAGCCTCCAACAAGTTGGCAAAACTAGTTGGCAAATTGGGATACACGTGATGCCAAGTGATGGAGGACTTGGCATATTTGGCAAGTGAAGGGGGAATTTTGCCAAGCTTGCCAAATTGCCAAGTACGTTTGTCAAGTTGTTGGAGAAGGTTTTTTATGGTTTTGGCAAAAATCTTAGGATGTCAAGTGTTTTTGCCAAACTGTTGGAGTTCCTGCTGTAATAATAAGCCACGTAGAACGGTAGGAGTAGTAGTACCACTTGTTTTCGGGCAATTGCTGTAATAGTAGTAGTGACGTAACACATGACAAAACTTGTGTCTTTAGAGCAAGTATTATAAGGGGCTACAAGAAGACTCTATACTGATGTAGAAGAGAAAAAGGAAGAGAGAGAAGAGAGATGAGCTGTAAACTTACAGTCAGCTAAAGACACAAGAACCAAGACATTTGTGAGCAGGGGCGGAGGATCCCATATGGCAAGGTATGACGCTTGCCATACCTTATTTTTTCTAGAACTCATGCCCCCAGGTTACATCCTCTACCATGGATGTTTGGAAGAGTTCATGAACTAGTGTTCTGTTGTCCTGGAGAAGAAGAGCCCTACATAAAAACTGAACCGGTATCTTCATTCTGCCACACCTCAATTTGATTCCTTCCTCCGCCACTTTTTATGTGAGAGAGATGAGCTGTAAGAGAATCAACGACCGTATGAGTTGGCTGAGAGGTGGGCTGTAAGAGTTCATACATCCAGCTGAAGGTTGTATTATTAGTCTTGCTGTTATTAGCGTAGGTACGTTTTCAGTCGTCCTTGCGTTGTTGCTGAGGAGGCAGTGCAGCAGCGAGAATCCTGCGCTGCTTTGGCCGCACCCATTTGGATTTGTGAGTCAAGTCTCCTCACCAGTTTATTACCGGAGTGAGAGAGCTGGTGAAAGTGAAACTGCAGGCGACAAACCGGGGGCCGGCCGCCGGCCGGACATCAGATCAGGCGGGTCAAACAAAACATAAACGTTTTTACTGCACCATCACATCCATGATGAAGATTGACGCGTGCACAAGAGAGGACCCGTTCTTCTGGCGCAACGCACGCGCGCTAAATAAGATTTTGGCCCGTTCTTGCCTGTTAATTGGGGACTGATAAGAAGCAGTCGATGGCTGATGGCCGCTGCATGCATGTGACTCTTGTTGCAGCAGCAGCAGTAAGTTTGTGGCGTGCGCCGGTTGATGCTGAACAAATACATAGTATTATCCCATCCGGGGTCAAATATGGCTGGGGTTTGGGGAGGAAGGAACGGCTAATGATGATTTCGGCCAAGTTTTGAAGCGATCTAAACTTGCTTTTTTTTTTGTCACTTGATTGTGGTCTTACTCTGACTTCGAATTGTCACCTCTGACCCTGAACTGAAGAAAAGCAAGGTCGATTTGGGTTGATGGCAACAGCGGTAACCAACCAAAGCGTTCCCCTCCCAGTTTGTTAGCCAGTTGTTAGCCTTGGGCTGGTTATTACCACTTACATACCAGTTGTCTTGGGCTGCAATTAGCTATGGCCCAGGAGTCGCCACCCAGCTCCGGCCTCTTCATGGGCCGAGCGCATGCGATGATGGTTTCATCAGGACCACAACTTATTGCAGTTGTCCTGGGCTGGTTATTAGAAGGAAAAGGTCCATATTAATCTCTCAATTGTTGTGAAAGTCGTATTTTTCCAGCGTCTATCACCAGCGTATTGATCATCCAATATAAACCGTGGAAAGATATAAAAAAGAATAATAAAAATGCAAATGTACAAAAGATAAACAATATATAAAAATGGTTAGGATATTTAGAAATAGTATAGAATTCATGATTTTAAATTGTCTTTTTATATTTTAGGTGTAAGTAATTGGAAATTATAAGAGATAGTCTTATTTACTCCTTCTAATACTTCTTTAGAAGTTGTAAAACATCATGTTTTTAGGAACAAAATATTTTATATTCTTGAAGATGCACTTAGCTTAACACTTGGATTAAAAAAATTGCAACAAATATAAGGCCGGTTTGGATCTCATAGCTAAAAATTAGCCCTCTTTATAAAAATGGTTTAAATATGAGATAATTTTGGACTAACAGACTCTGACCATAAATTAGCTCTGATTAGCTTTTATTAGTATAGATTTAGCCTACGTTTAGATGTTTTAATTGGTATTAAAAAACATAGGCTGGTTATTAACACGGGGATCCAAACACCTTTATAATATTGTAGCTTAACGAGGACAACTAATATCATCTTGAATCACGTTTGCTTCCTATAAGCTCGTAGCTTAACGAGGAAAACTAATATCATCACGTTTGCTTCTACTCCCTCCATATTGAAAAACTTGACAAACAATGAGAATATAAATCATAAATAACTTTTAAATTATTGAGTTTAGAGATGTAAAAATCATATAAATAAATTTATCTTGAAAAATACTTTCATAAAAATATACATATACCGCTTTCCAATAAATCTTACACCTAAAACCCGGGATGTTATCCTCAACGCAAAACAAATCGGACCGCCCGGCTCATCCTCGCGTCGCCCCCACGCGACGCCCGGCTCAACCACGCGCCCGGTCTTCACGCGACCCCCGTCGCGAGCTCCACCACGCGCGCTTCCCTCCGCCCGGTCGCCGCCAACGCCTCGGCGCCCTCTCCTGCCCGGCAACCGCACCACGCCGCCGCCAGCCGGCCGCGAGCTCCGCCCTCCTTCGTCACGGCCACCCCTCTCCCGGCTCGCCCTTCTCCAGGCCACCCGCGTCCGCCGTCGCCCTCTCCCGGCCCCGCCATCGGCCGGGAGCTCGCCGCCCTCTCCCGTCGCGGCTGCCCTCTCCCGGCCCCGCCCATGTCCCGGCCGCCCTCTACCGTCGCGGCCGCCCCTCTCCCGGCTCCCATCGCAACCGCCCCGCACCCGCTCCCGTCGGCCGACCGCGCCCGGCCGCCCCGGCGCTCTCCCGGCCGCTTGGCGCGCCGCTCCGCCCGCGCCTGGCACGACGACCGAGATCCCTGCCCATCCCGCCTCCCACATCGCCGTCGACCCGCTCGACATCGTCCACGCCGCATCACAACGACAGGCGAGCGTTCGCGCGCCCCGCCCAACCCCGTCGCCACCACAGCACCCCCGTCACCGCCGCAGCACCACGATGGGCACGCCTAATCCTCCGACGCCACCTCTTCATGCGACAAGCCCACGCCTCCTCACCGCACCGCACAAGATGCAGCGCCGAACTGAGCTATCTTGG
The DNA here is from genome assembly GCA_009763385.1 of Coix lacryma-jobi var. lacryma-jobi. Lineage (NCBI taxonomy): Eukaryota > Viridiplantae > Streptophyta > Magnoliopsida > Poales > Poaceae > Coix > Coix lacryma-jobi. The sequence goes on along the minus strand of CM019830.1, from coordinate 2,006,237 downwards.
GTTCGATTCCAACGCGCTCCAATCGTTTTTTTCCAGAAAAATTCAACACTGAACTTTCTTTGGCGTCCCTTGCCTTTTGAAACGAGTGACGCGATCCAGCCATTAAGGATGGGATCTCCCTCTCCGGCGAAGGCGATGGAACGGCTAGATCCGGCATAGTATGACCAGATGCTGCGAAGTGAGGAGTGGATCTACTACTATTTTTGTCCAGGCAACAGGTGCTAACACAGGTGCGAGCATACATCCGCAAACCACCGCGACGTCAACGTGCTGTCCGCCTGCCAACAGTCCGACGACCTTGAGCTGTTGCTCAAAGGTTCAAAGGTTCGATTCTCCCGTCCCCTGGTCGTTTGATTAAATTATTTGCTTCTTGTCGTCATCTTCAGTTTAGTGTTTATCCTGCAGTTGATATGGCACTGAGACTTGGTGCAGAGGGTGTTAGGGGATCTCAAACAGTTTCACTATTAGCTGAGTACTTTTAGGAGGAATTTCTTGAATCTTGCTTGAAAAGGGTCATTATCTCTGCAAAGGAAACGAGACATATCACCAATTTCTTTTCTTTATTTACTGACCCTGCATCCTGTCTTTGCTTGTTTTCATGTGTAGTAAACAGGTTAGAAGCTAGAACCAACCATGTTCAAACCTGCTTTGCATATGTTGCTAACGATCCAGCTCTAGATAATACCTGTCTCAGGTACGGTACCACTCATTTTAGAACTACATGTATTAAATTTCGATCTGGATGTGTTACCATATATTTTCATAATAAATTAAATTCTGCTAACGATCTAGCTGCTTGTCTTATTAATTTTAGATCTCCATGTTTAATCTTTGTAACTGTAATTTCGTTTCTTAATAGCAACAAACCGTGTTTACCTGATTTGGAAAAAAGCATGCATTGTCCATTACTGAAATATCACCACCTTGCGCTTTATTGCTTTCAACACAATTCCATTGCGACAATTTACAACGCTAATCGTCTGGTTTTTGTTTCAAATATTGCTGCTTTGATTGAACTTCACAACTCCTAGAATTGAGTTCGCTCTCAGTAATGGCAATGCCATCTGCAGGTTTTAGTGGTACGCTAGGACCTCAAGCTGGCAAAAATAGCTCTCTGTCAGAATTGTTCATTTTATTTTTATAAATTTTATTGTATTTTTTATTTTATCATAATATTAGCGTGGGTTTAGTATGTAAAATCTGAGGAGAAATTGCCTGATGGCACTCGTGAGTTTCATTTACTAAGATGTGCCATGAAATTGAGTTTCTCTTCTTAACTGTGTATACAAATGATTGAAAATTTTATGTTACAAATCTAAGCTACCCGTCAATGAAAAAACAAAATGAGATGCATAGGTCGCACTTGAACTCATAAAAAAGTTTGTGCTATTTCGTTATAGAAAAACTATGAATACTTCTTATTATTTTGTCATATTCCATATGAATAACGAAGAATTTTCATTCATAAATGGTTCAAATATGTTTGTTTTTAGAATGGCTAGATCTAAAGGTGGAATAGGACTATCAGTTAACTAAGATGAGTCTTTCTCTTTCGGTGATGGTGGCTATAGTCAGGCAGAGGCAGCTAATGCTGGTGCACGATATGGAAGTGTAGCTTGAGTGGAGACATCAAGCCAGTGTGTCTATTGGTGCTCATGTATGCCTACTATTCCTGTTGCAAATCACACTCATTTGTGCCCTCGACAGGAAGGCAATTGGGGAGGAGCACGATGCGTGAGATTGGACAGCACATATTGACGGACCAGAATGTCAGAGATATTATCAGAAGATGATTACTCAGACTAATTTTGGACGGCGCGGGAGATTCCAAGACATGATACGTAGTCTACATGGATTAGGACTCTCGCTGTAACTTAGTCGAGTTTCTAAAGGAAGTCTTGTAGTTAGAATAGGACTCCTCTGTTGTAACCGACTAGGACTCGGTATGTGCAAGGTTCACCCGATCTTATAAGGGGAAGCGGGCGCCGACCCCTATCATCGAATCTCAAATCATAATACAAGGCACACGCCGCCACTGGACGTAAGGTATTACGCTATTAAGCGGCCTAAACCAGTATAAATCGCTGTCCTCGTGTAATCGCCGAGTTCTACGAACGCCGATCCTCATCGAACAAATCGTCCGGGTACTCCCGAGACTAGTTGCCGGTTAACAAACACCGACAGCTGGCGCGCCAGGTAGGGGCTCTCGGCGATTCCACAATCAAGAGCTCGACGAACCACTTCAACATGTTCTCGGCGGGATCAATTTTCGTTTTTAGCTCATGGACTTGCATCGCGGATGATCAAGGAAAGCTGCATCGACACCTTCAACCTGAATCAGAAGCGCAAGTCACGCCAAAAACAGATCATCTCGCTCAGGATCTGGCAAAACTGACAATCCAAGAATCGCAAGAATCTGGTGACCAAGCTGAGACATCCGACTCCTATTCGGACACGAACTCTCGGTCCGGAAAGGACTCGGATACCAGACATCGTATCCCCTTTGGACTGCACAATTCGGCTGAAAACTTCCAAGAGTTGATTGGATCAAAATTTAAAAAGCTTCAACAGATCCCCTTAACCGGAGCCCAGCAGGGACTCGTTTTCAGTTCAACCTAGGAGGGTAACATCGTCCATTGGCCAATACAACCAGCCCCGGATTGGTTGGTTGGCACAATCGACCAGCAACTCCCTTACCAATATGGAAACAGAACTAATCTCCAGTACTTCTACCTTGGAGTCGGTTACACCGGGATCAACAAACCAAGGCTACACTCGTGAAGTCTTCATGGCAGGACACCATTCATCTCTACGACCTCCAACTCCTCCAGATGTCTTCCGAGACGATGAAACCTTGAGTATGATATCCGATAACGACCCAGAAGGACCCAGGAAACCAGACTGCTCAGCAAAACACCCGCAAGAGAACCGGGGACAACACTGTTGCAGCCATGGAACCTCAGAAGAAAGGTAACAAGCCATCGAGCTTTGACGACCTTCTGGACGGACCATGCCCCTTCCATCCGAAAGGAGGACACCCGGCCAGGTATTGTCGACAACTTCAAGAGCGAGGTTTGAACTCCAACTTCAACAAAAGCAAGAAAGACAAGGGAAAGAAGGCAGCCGAGGACACTCAGCAAGCCGCTGACGATTTCCAACACCTCAAAGGCACTATCAACGTCATATTTGGAGGAGTAACCATCAGCGACAGCAAGCGCCTCCAGAAGCTTTCTTTACGGGAGATCATGTCTACTGAACCAGCGACTCGCTGGGTTTACATTGGGAAGAGTACTCATAGGTGGAGGAGCAGGACTCAACGTCATCTTCGCAAGCACCCTACGAAAGATGAACTTAGACCTTGCAACTCAGCTTACACCATCAAGCGCTCCCTTTTACGGCATAGTACCCGGAAAGGCGGCCATACCAATCGGAATAATCATATTACCCGTCACTTTTGGAACTCAGGTCAACTATCGCACCGAGTACATCAGTTTCGAGGTAGCCGACTTCGAGTCATCATATCATGTCATATTTGGACGACCAGCTATCGCCAAATTTATGGCAGTACCACACTATCCATACCTTCTGCTGAAGATGCCAGGTCCTAAATGTTAGCTGCTGTACCAGCAGCCCAGGGTGAGCAGACCCTGCTCACCTTCCCTCTCCCTCTCCCTTGAAGCAAGGTGGAAGAAGAGCCTTGAGCTCTCTGAACACACACAAACACACACTGCAATTTCAGTTTCAGCGTTGGCTGAAACTGAGAGCTGCTGCTGCTTCACTATGTGGTGGCCAAAAATGAACTACTTTCTCTATTGCATTAGGTACATATATATAGGTCTGCATAGTCGGTTCTGCTGCCCAACTTGCATCTCCTAGTAGCTGTGTAGCAGCTGTATACAAGCAAATACTAACTTGCCTACTTCTACCTCTACCTGGCTGGTAAATACTAACAGCAAAATCTAAATTGACTACTGCTACTACTAGCTGTCCTTATCTCATATCCTAAGAAACTTAAGGACTAAGCTATACTACTTGGTGTACAAGGAACCAGCAGCAGATTACTCAACAATTCTTCCCCTAATCCTGCTGCTAGCCCTTAACCTCAGCCATGCCAATCATCTGCCTCAGCTCCAGGAACCTGAGACGCCCGAGTGACTTGGTGAGAATGTCAGCGAGCTGCCGACCGGTTTCGACGAACTCGATGACAAGCTGTCCTCCATCGACGCAATCCCGAAGGAAATGGAACTTCACGTCGATGTGCTTGCTCCTGTCGTGGAGGACGGGGTTCTTTGCCAGCGCAATCGCCGGCTGGTTGTCCATCTTGAGTGCCGGCGGCTGAGCTTGAACTCCGGTGAGCTCTGTCAGCAGCCGGCGCAGCCAGACCACCTGGCACGCCGCAGTGGCTGCTGCCACATACTCTGCCTCGCACGTAGACAGAGCAACCATCTTCTGCTTCAGCGACTGCCAGGCGATCGGCGCACCGCCGAGGAAGACAAGCACACCAGAAGTGCTCCGCCTCCCGTCCACATCGCCCGCCATGTCCGCGTCGCTGAACGCCGTGATCCCCGGCGCACCCTCCTTGGTCTTGGGCGGAGCCTCGCTGAACACCGTCAGCTGTAGGCTGCCGTGCTTGGGGAAGACGATCCCCAACTCCATCGAGCCCTGGACATAGCGAAGCAACCGCTTGACCGCCGTCCAGTGATCCTCCCTTGGATCCTCCATGAATCTGCTCACGTAGCCCACCGCGAACGCTATGTCCGGTCGCGTGTGCGTGAGCCAGCGCAGCCCGCCGACGATACTCCGGTAGAGCGTAGCATCCACCTTCGCCGCCGTGCTCTCCTTGGAGAGCTTGATGCGCTCCTCCATTGGCGTGGCCACAGCCTTGCAGCCCGCCATGCCTGCCCGCTCCAGCAGCTTCTGCGCGTAGGCGCGCTGCCCGAGCTTGATGGCGTCCGCCCCCTGCTTCATCTCGATGCCGAGGTAGTAGGATAGCGCTCCCAGGTCGCTCATCCTGAACCTGGCGGCCATCTCTTCCTTGAAGTCGGCGATGTCCTGTGCACGCGCGCCGGTGACGATGAGGTCATCCACGTACACCCCGATGATGAGATGCTCCTTCCCCCGTCGGCGGGTGTACAGGGCGTGCTCCGTGGCACACCGCGTGAAGCCGAGCTCCGCCATGGTGGCGTCGAGCTTCACGTTCCACGCTCGCGGGGCCTGGCGTAGCCCGTAGAGCGCCTTCCTTAGCCGCAACACCTTGTGCTCCGCTCCCTTGACGACGAAGCCCGGCGGCTGCTTGACGAAGACTGTCTCCGCCAAGTCGCCGTTGAGGAAGGCAGACTTGACGTCGAGGTGATGGACCTGCCAGTCCTTGGCCGCTGCAAGCGCGAGGAGGAGCCGCACCGACTCCATGCGCGCCACTGGCGCGAAGACCTCCTCGAAGTCGACCCCTTCACGCTGTACGTACCCACGGGCAACGAGCCTCGCTTTGTGCTTCACCACGGCGCCGCGCTCGTCCCGCTTCACCTTGAAAACCCACTTGAGTCCGATCGGCCGACAACCCGCCGGCAGATCGACCAAGTCCCAGGTCCCGTTGTCCTCGATTGCCTTCATCTCCTCCAGCATCGCCTTCCGCCACGTTGCGTCGCGCTCCGCAACGGCAAACGTGGCCGGCTCCTCTGCACTCGTCAGAAGCAGAGTAGGGTCGTCATCGAGCACCCGCGCCGCCAGTCCGGGCACCGCCGCATCACTCACGACGTTGTCTATGCGGCGGAACCGCACCTCCTCCCCTTCATGGAACGCGTCCACAAACTCCGAGATGTTGGATGGAGGGGTGGCATATTCGATCGTCGTCGCCGTTGCCGGTGTCCCTTGTTGCGGCGAAGCAGGGGACTGCTCTGCCATTTGCCCTGGCGAGCCATGGGACCCTGCTCCGAGCGGACTAGGTGGCTCCACCACCTCTGCCGTCGCAGGTTCCTCTGCTTCCGCTTCCCCGGTCACCGGTGCCTCCACAACATCGCCGTGTCGACGGACCACCAGCTGCTCCATGACGAACGAGTCGCAAAGCCCGCCGCCTTGCTCCACCCCTGCTTCCGGCCTATCCCAGCTCCACGACGCCGCCTCGTCGAAGATGACGTCCCGGGACACCACCACCTTGCCGCCGACCGGATCATAGAGGCGATACGCCTTGGATCCATCCTCGTAGCCCAGGAACACCATGCGAGTGCTCCTGTCCTCCAGCTTGCCGAGGCCCGGCTTGGTGGCCTTCACATGGCCGATGCAGCCGAAAGTGCGCAGGTACGAGACATTGGGCTTGTGCCCGTGCCACGCCTCGTACGGTGTCATCCCCTTCAGAGCTTTGGTCGGTGATCGGTTGAGGATGAACACGGCGGTGGTGACTGCCTCACCCCAGAACGCCGCCGGCATCCTTTTCGCCTTCATCATGGACCTCGCCATGCCCACAATGGTCTGGTTCCGGCGCTCCACCACGCCGTTCTGATGCGGTGAGTAGGGAGCCGTGAGATGGCGGCCCACTCCTTCCTCGGCGCAGTACTCGGCGAATTCCACCGCCGTGAACTCGCCGCCACGATCTGTCCGCAGCACCCGCAGCCGCTTCCCCGATTCCGCCTCCGCCCGGGCCTTGAATGCCTTGATCGCGTCCGCGGCGTCGCTCTTGCTCGTCAGGAGCTGCAGCCACATGTACCGGCTGCAGTCATCCACGAGCAGGAGGAAGTACCGGCGTCCTCCATGTGTGGCCGGCGTGATTGGCCCGCACAAGTCCCCATGGACCAGTGCGAGTGGATCAGCCGCCCGGTACTTTGCCGCCTTTGGAAACGGCAGCCGCTTCTGCTTCCCTGCTAGGCAGCTGTCGCAGAACTCGCCGGCGTGCTTGATCTCCGGCAGCCCGACCACCATCTTGCTGAGGCGGCCCAGAGCGTCGAAGCTCAGGTGGCCGAACCGGCCATGCCACAACCAGGGCTCCTCCGTGCACGCCGCCGCCAGGCACACGGGCTGCTCCACCTTCAAATCCAGCAAGTAGAGGCGGTTCCGGGAGCGCGTTACTTTGGCGAGAAGACGCCGCTCCTTGTCCTTGATCCGCAGCACGCCATGGCGGATCAGGACCTCCGCACCATGTTCGTCCAGCTGCCCTAAGCTGACGATGCTTGAGCGCAGCTGCGGGATGAAGTAAACATCCGTCAGCGCGCGATGCTCCCCGTTCCGGCATCGGAAGACAACGGTGCCTTGGCCGCGGATGTGAACCCGCGAGCCATCTCCGAACTTGACCGTCCCGGTCTTGCTCTCATCGAGGTCGGAGAAGACGGCCCTGCTCCCCGTCATGTGGTTGCTGGCCCCTGAGTCGAGGTACCACCTCTGCTCCAGCTCATCCCTGACAGCGCCAAGTTGGACCTGCGCACGCGGCTCGTCAAGGTGGACGGCCTGCGTCGCAGTCCTCTGCTCTGCTTCCGCCTCCTCTGCTTCGCCATCCTGCAGCGCGCAGTACTCACCCATCAAGAGCGCGTGCTCGTCATCGCTGTCGTCTTGAGCAAGGTGTGCCTCCTCCTTCTTCTCCGGCTTCTTCTCTGGGCACTCCCGCGCCCAGTGTCCCACCTTCCCGCAACGTCGACAGGCGTTCGGGTCGGTGTAGCGCTTCTTCTTCTTCTTGTCCGCCGGTGCCTTGCCACGCTGCTTGCTGCCCTCGCCGCTGCGGTCACCACCGCCCCGGCTGGAGGAACCTTCCCTGGACCTGCGCTTCTCTTTCATCCGCGCTGTCCACTCCTCCTCCGTCAGCAGCAGCTGGGACTTCACCTTCTCCGCCGGTGCGCGGTCCTCCACCGCGCGCAGCCGCCCAGTCACATCCTCGAGCGACAAAGTGGACAAGTCCAGCATCGTCTCGATGGACAAGGCAAGCTGGGCGTACTTGGCTGGCACGACGCGCAGCAGCTTGGCCACGACGTCCTCGTCGTCGATCGGCTTGCCATACGTGGCCAGCTGACCCGCCAACGACTGCAGACGCAGCGCGAAGTCCTCCACCGTCTCCCCGGGCTTGAACCGGAGATCGTCGAACTCTCTCCGCAGCTGCTGCGCCTTCGCCTTCTTGGCTCGATCCGAGCCAACGCGGAGCGATGCAAGCATCTCCCACGCCTCCTTGGCTGTATCCTTCCGGCCAAGTGCCTCATGGTACTCGCTGGGTGTAGATGCCATGAGCGCCTCCATGACGCCCACCTCCGCCTCCTCACCGGCGTTCCCGGTCTCCACAGCCGCCCACCACTTGCGTGCGCGCAGCTTCCACTTCATGTGGACAGCCCACTCGCCGTAGTTGGTGCGGGTGAGCATCGGCCAGGAGCTGGCTCCGCCGAACTCCCGCACCGTGCGTATCTCCATCTGCGGCTGGACGACTGGGGACTCTGGGGACTCCTGCGGCTTCTTGCCGTCGCCGACGCCAGGCTTCCCACCGCTCGTATCCATCGCCGGCGGTTAAGCGCAGCGACGTGTACAGGCTCCGATACCACTTGTTAGCTGCTGTACCAGCAGCCCAGGGTGAGCAGACCCTGCTCACCTTCCCTCTCCCTCTCCCTTGAAGCAAGGTGGAAGAAGAGCCTTGAGCTCTCTGAACACACACAAACACACACTGCAATTTCAGTTTCAGCGTTGGCTGAAACTGAGAGCTGCTGCTGCTTCACTATGTGGTGGCCAAAAATGAACTACTTTCTCTATTGCATTAGGTACATATATATAGGTCTGCATAGTCGGTTCTGCTGCCCAACTTGCATCTCCTAGTAGCTGTGTAGCAGCTGTATACAAGCAAATACTAACTTGCCTACTTCTACCTCTACCTGGCTGGTAAATACTAACAGCAAAATCTAAATTGACTACTGCTACTACTAGCTGTCCTTATCTCATATCCTAAGAAACTTAAGGACTAAGCTATACTACTTGGTGTACAAGGAACCAGCAGCAGATTACTCAACACTAAAGGCATATTAACTTTCAAGGGTGACTTGAAGCGATCCTTCGACTGTAACACATAAGCTGTCCAAATCGCCGAAAAAGCTCAACTCGCCCTGGAAGTGCAGGAACTCGCGCAGATGGTACATAATGCCAAGCCTGGAGATTCAGAAATCCCAACCAAGAAGGCGGGCACCATCCAACCATCCAACCATTCACGAGACTTCTGGGGCGGCCATCCATCATGACGACGAAGAACTGGTGGCGGTTTGGCTACGTAGAACCATCCGCTAGCCCACTCTCGGACTGACTCTGACAGTTCTACAACTATATACTGGCTAGCTACCTCTAGCCTAACCTGGATACTAGCCCCTCCGACTACCTCTACACAAGAATCACTGGGTTGACACTTTACCCAGAAGAAGTATCGGAAGAGGGTAAAAGAGGGACATATCCCTAAGAAAGCTTCACAGAGATGGGAAAAGATTGCAATGTGGAAGAGAACATTGGGAGTAAGATGATTGAGGGTCAAACCGTAATAATGCAGTAATCCCCTCAAGAAATCAGACGCTGGAAGCCCCAGTCCGCGCTCGACGAACGACTTGAACATCACAATCTCCGTCGTGTTGGGGGCTGGAGCACGGTGATCCACCGCGACCCTCCATCCATCTATGGGCTGTGCACGGAGCAACCCTTGTTGATGCAGAAAAGCTAGCTCCACCTCCTTGGTGTCGGGCTCCTTCCAGGCGAGAACATCAGTGGGAGGGCAGGCGTGGCGAGGTCTTCCGCCGGTGGTCAATTTTTTCTTCTTCTCCTGATGCGATTGCTTCTTGGGACCCATATTTCTGACAAGGGTTTTTCTACGCATCAACTACTGGATTAGCTATGGGATTTCTTTCTCTGAAGGCTAGAGCTTGATGAAAGGATGAAGAAATTATAAGCCTAATGGCGGCTTATTATAGATCTGTTTCGGCAATCGTTCAGCTTTCACAGACGACGTTATGGAACCGTCCAAAACCCTAACGGCTGGGGGACGTTTCAGACGGCGTCAAGCGTCAACGAACAGGTATTTTGCAAAACAGACAGTACCATTCTTTTACAAGAGATATCTAGTACTCGGAATCAAAGACAAAGGACTCAGAGCATATTCCAAGTACCCGGATCTTATTAATTATTACTCGGAATTACATTATAGACATACGGTTACATCTTGAGATACGGCAGCTTCCAGTACAAGCACAATCAGGATGTAAAACGCTACTCTAGTGTAATCAAGGAACAAAGTCTTGCTGCGCAGAGCACCAAGGGCTCGGTTCAGTGAGACGCAGTAAAGCAGACACAGAACCTTGGGTAGACACTATCTTCTTAGTGCATCCCAAGGTGGGTTTAAGGCTCTACCCCAGTACACAAGGAACTTGATAGTCAGCCTTAACCCATACGCCTTTTGACAACTTGTGACCCTGAGGTTGCCCGCGATGCGGGAGTCACAAGAGTTCTTCTAGGCGCACCTCTGTATCCCTCTGCTCGCGACCACTTCGAAACCACCCTGACGGATGGTCCCTTCACAAGAGTTCTTCTGGGTACATTAACTATTCTACATAAGGAAGACACCCGGGGACTCGGACATTTCCGCTACAGATGCTATAACACTCAAGGGAATTAGAGAAGTCATATACTCAGGAAGGTGTGGCTTCCTTGCTTCTCAGGCAGGGTATTTATAGGCGATTACTCTTGGTCTATGGACATAGTTCACGGACACAAGCCAGCGGAGCTCAATAAATACACCTTTGTGCGTACTATTACACATGTGAAGCCTGACACCGGTGATGGGTTCGCTTCACGTGTATACTTCAAGAGCAAACGGACAAAAGTGTTGCAGTTGCACAAGAAGACAAGAAATCATCAATGTGGACAGGTGAAACAGTCACTGGTCAATTATTGTTGTCCTTACGGTAGTCTTTATTTAGTGGGGGTGAAATGAGATGTTTGATGAAAACATTACCCACCTGAAGCCGAATATTTACTACTCGGACGGATTAAACAATGGATCAGTGTCATGTTTTCACCTCTTGCAACCTTTATGGATTACGTGGATGATATATTGAAGACCCCAAGTACCGACTACTTGAGTACTCGGAACTCAGGCTCGGGGGCGGCAGGGTACATATCATAAAGGAAATGTTTTTTCTTAATCAAGGATTACTCGGAAAAAGGCTCAAAGATCCTCAAAATTATTAAAAATAACAAGAGGCTCGGGGGCTACACCTTATGGGTGCACTTTTCAGAAAAAGTGCATGCCATGAAAGTTCTTTACCTACAGAGCACATCAAGATTTCTCAAGACATTACTCGGAGTTTCTCAAGAAGAACCAGAAGATAACGTTTTAGAGAAATGATGAAGAGCTCGGGGGCTTGACGATATTATCAGAAGATGATTACTCGGACTAATTCTGGACGGCGCGAGAGATTCCAAGACATGATCAGTAGTCTACATGGATTAGGACTCTCGCTGTAACTTAGTCGAGTTTCTAAAGGAAGTCTTGTAATTAAAATATGACTCCTCTGTTGTAACCGACTAGGACTCGGTATGCGCAAGGCTTCACCCGATCATATAAGGGGAAGTGGGCGCCGACCCCTATCATCGAATCTCAAATTATAACACAAGGCACACGCCGCCACTGGACGTAAGGTATTACGCTATTAAGCGGCCTGAACCAGTATAAATCGCTGTCCTCGTGTAATCGCCGAGTTCTACGAACGCCAATCCCTACCGAACAAATCGTCCGGGTACTCCCGAGACGAGTTGCCGGTTAACAAACACCGACACATATCAGTCGCCGCAGCAGCCTCTTAACTATTATTTTGGGTAATAAGGTTTGATGCAGCATGCTTTTAGGCATGATCTGCACAAGATAATGCTCCTTGGGACAGCAAAATTGCTCTATCAACATGAGGATCATCTCAGGTAAAGTTTTTTTCTTTAATCCTATTTGGTTAATTTCCCAGGAGAGTTTGTGTTTGCAAACACTGAAGAAATTTCAGTGAAATTTCAGTGCACTGAAGAAATTTCCGAGGTCAAGTGTGTTTTCCACGTATATTTTAATCATTGACCATTTTTTATACATCTCACTAGAAGTATCCTTGACTGTTGTCCTTGCAAACTGTAATTTCTCCGTCCTCTATTTAGCTCACTTGATTTGTCAAGGAAGAACATCAATTTATTGGTTCAGTTGGTCCAAGCATATTTAGGTTAATTTATCTGCAATTTTAAACAACAATCCTATTTGGTTCATTTCCCAAGAGAGTTTGTGTTTGCAAAAGAAATTTCAGTGCACTGAAAATAAGGAAGTATGTGTTTTCCATGTATATTTTAATCATTGACCATTTTTTATGCATCTCACTAAAGGTATCCTTGACTGTTGTCCTTGCAAACTGCAATTTCCCCGTCCTTTATTTAGCTCACTTGATTTGTCAAGGAAGTGTCTATGCTTTATTTATGAACCATAATGATAACATCAGTTTATTGGTTCAGTTGGGTGCTGTTGATCCAAGCATATTTAGGTTAATTTATCTACAATTTTAAACAACAAGAAACTAAAATTACGAACTTAATAAGTTATGATAATATTTTTGTGAGTGCTTTTTTTAATTAAACATTATTCTTCCTTTGTGTTTGGTAGTTCTTTAAATACTTTGCTTGATTGTGATAAACTGATGATACTAATTGGAATGGAAGCACACAAAAGTTTTGGTTATATCAGACTGCAGGCAGGGAGAAAAGAAGATAGAGTTGAAGCTGGTTTTGATTGGGGCATGACAAAGATGAAAGTATGACCCTTCTTTTCCTTTTATTATTTTATATTTGATGTAATAGTTGGCTTGTGCAAGCATTACACATTATATACAGCTGATATAATTGTGTGGAACCAGCACAAACCCCCTCTTTATTTCCTCAGCTATGTCGTTCTCATTATATCCTTAGTTACAATAAAGACTATCACCTCTAGCTTATACTCTTTGATGCTACATACATACCTGACACATCTTATAGAATCTAAAAATTTTAAGCATTTTAGCAGTGAATCTGAAGCTTGTTTTGAGGGTGCATTGCAAAGTATGGATATATGCTTTGGATTTAATAAGGGTTCGGTGTTATCCTTTAACTGAATCTATACTTTTGTTACTATATTTTCTTAACTATGACTTGTCCTTATTAACTATTACTATCTCCAGTGTTTTCGATTCTAATATGGTTGTTCAATGTTTCTGATTCAGATATGGCTGCCTAATGGAAATGTTATCATGATTTTCTACATCAGCAGCCAGCGCTTGGTTTAGTTCTGCACGAATGATTAGGGGTGAGTTGATTAAACAATATGTGTTTGTCCTAGATTTGTGTGGGTTCGGTTTGGATCCTATCTCACTAACAGGACTAGCTATCATTGCATCTGTGCGCCTTGGTGCTACTGCTGTGATTCGTCATGTGCTGATTAGCACCTCCAGCTCAGGACTTGGGCATCGAGGCAAATCGCTGGTAATCATGCTCCTTGTGTGCTGATTTGTTGTGTGGTTTGCTGCCCAAGGTGATGGAGGTAACAGGTACGTCTTCACCTGGAACTTGTGAGGTACCACACTAGCCTCCTCTACTTTTGTTGATGTCTAATTTGTTGTTTTTACACTGACTAACTCGATTGATTGGCTTGCCTCTTGCGCCTGGATTATGAGCCAATATCATTCCTCAAATGCTCAAGTACACCCAGATGGCTTTGTTTCTCTTGCTTGCCTCTCTCCTATCCTACAAGGTCACATACTCACAACTTTGTTTCATATTTACAATGATCGTGATCAACTATATTATTTTTTATAGGGACAACTTGCAGGGTCTGCTCAAGGTTTGTTTTCGTTCGGCTATTTTTTGCTCATCAGCTGACTGTTTCATTACTGCAGCCAAAGTGCTACACGAGGAGGTCTAGGTGCTGCACCAATGATCACATCCATTTTTTGATAGCTAATTTGTTTCACTAAAAAAGATAATATTATCAGATAGAGTTTTCGTAGGCTGCTCTCTAAAATGCATTGTACAATCATTGGAAATTATGTTCCTCAAATACTACATTATGGTACCCATGCTTCACCTTAGTTTGCAAATAACTGTATTTAAGTAATAGGGAACAATCATTTTTTAACGAAGTTGATCAACTATGAACTATGGATATAGTGAAGAGTCGTTTCTTAGAAGGGAGAACATATTTAGTTCTTTTAACTATATATCATGTTTCCCTCAAAATATATGATTTTATTGATATCTTATCCTGTGATCCCTGTATTTTAGTATAAATATTTAGTTGTCCCGTAGCAACGCACGGGCAAGCTACCTAGTATTTTTAAAGAAACAAGTGGTCAAAGTGATGTTTTGGAGACCGTATCGCTGTCTGAAATGTAAGTTTTACGATATGGAGGGAGTACGTGTGCTACCTGGTTCTCTAATATGAAGACCAGATCCATCACAGGCATCGGAAGTACTAGTATATAAACAATAGGGCCGCACCTCATTGATTTGATTAGTGTGTGCCACAGAACATAAGAAACCGACGATGTGTTTGGAACCTTTACCAGATGCCTGTGTAGGCTGGCTGAGCAAAGAAATGGCCTGCCGCTGTTTGCCTGTTTTCATCCTTGGCTTCATTTATCTCTGATTTTTTTTTTTGACTTAGCAGATCCATTACTTAGCTGACAAGTCGTCAGCACAATTACAAGAATATCATCAGGGATGGAGTTTGTGAAAAGCGCCCTCTTTCGACACACCTAAGAAAATATGTGGTACGTATAACAGGAAGGTAAGAAAATGTGGCGTGCCGCGACGTGACAATGGTAGATATGAACCAAAACCGGCCTTAGTCAGCCAGATCTTTTTGTTTGTTTGTCGGAAGGAACAATAGCGATGCTCAAAATTCCAGGAGCATAGCAAACTCTTGAAGCAAGGTCTTCCTTATTCATCATGTTGAAGTTGAACAACCAAACCAACAAGTCCACAAGCCACAAGCACTGGAGAAACTAATTAATAATGTACAATGCCAGGATAAGGAAAAGGCAGGAAAAGGAGGGGGAAATAAAGTTCTAGTAGCAACTGACAGACAGGGCATACTCTTCCATCCTGTTTCCCTGTAGGCTGTAGCACTGGCCCAATCTGAATGATGGAGCCAGACTATTCTAGCCGGTCTGAGGAAATGCTTGGATGGAAGTCTTGACCTGTGCTTGGATCTAGATAGAAAGACGACGGGCGAGAAGGGGGGCAACGCGGCGAACGGGAGAGGAGGTTGCAGTGCAGACATGGGACACATGGTTTGGTTGGTGAGCAGAGCAGGTCCGTCCTAGATGGCGTCGTCCCATGCGGCGGCCCAGTTGGTGGCGCTGCCGACGCGGGGCATGGAGTTGATCTTGGTGAAGGTGTCGACCTTGAAGGTGGCGCCGCACATGGCGCCCTCGCTGTCGACGCGCGGCATGGCCTTGAGCCTGTTCATGGGGTGCTCGAAGCTCTTGAGCCCGCCCTCGCTGTGGAACATGCAGCCGGCGGGGAAGGGCGCGTACGACTTGCCGCACCCGCGCTTGACCACGTCGCGGTCGTCGCTGATGACCGCGGACCCGTCGGCGGCGACGCCCCAGTACAGCGGCGGCACGGAGCCGCCGTCCCCGCCCAGCGCGGCGAAGACGGCGCCGGGGGAGCGGTTGTCGAAGACGACGAAGGCGAAGGCGCCCGCGAGGTCCTTGACGACCTGGTCGGCCGGGTAGGGCCCGCGGTCGCGGAGCGTGCGGTAGGCCTCGATCACCAGCAGCGCCTCGTTGGTGGACCGCCCGCACAGCCCGTACTGCCGGATCAGGCCGCTCAGGTTGTCCAGCCGGCCCAGGAAGACGCAGTAGATGTCGTCCAGGCCGCAGAACATGCGCTGGTAGGTGCCGCCGGAGTTGGCGGCGGTGGGGCCGCCGACGCAGGCGAGCGCGGCGCCGCCGCCGAAGGAGGCGGAGAAGGCGTCGGTGGGGTGCGCGGCGTGGAAGTCGCGCAGGATCTCGTCGGGGTTCCGGGGCTTGGTGCTGGACGCCGCCGCGCCGCCGCTACGGGGGCTGTTGAGCTCCTGCGGCGCGTGCGCCACATGCTTCTGGAAGATGGCCAGCATCCTCGCTCGTTCTGATCTGAAACGGACTGCTGCTGCTTGCGGAGTGACGACGGATCTGAATGCAAATGGAAATGCAATGGAGGAATGGAGGTGGGGATAGAGATGTGGAGGGGCTTTTATAGCAGGCAGGACACAGGAAGAGGATAGGGTGGTGGGACGTGTACAACCAAAGTGTCGTAGAGTAACGTGGGAGTGAGTGCTGCTGCTGACGTGTAAGGGAGACTGGGAAAAAGGCCCGAGAGGATAAGATCATCACGTAAGGTAATACCGGTTGCTAACCTTGATGTGTGACACCAGTACTACCGACGCTTCCATTTGGGAAATTGAAAATCCGATTGGCCACGTGCCTGCAAACGCGGATTGCCATCTTTGGATACCGCCTGTTTTTTTTTCTCTTCGTTCCTGTTGGGCCCGGCCTATTAGCATCTTTTTTTTTAACTGCAAAAAAATACCGATAAGCGAGTATTTTTATTTTATTATAAACTTATAAGATACCAAAACGTAACACTGTGTTAGAATTATACTACTCCGTATCGCAAATAGAAGTCGTTTAGGACAGCGACACGGTCTTCAAAGCATAACTTTGACCACTTGTTTCTTTAAAAATATTTGTTATAAAGTGGTGTATATATATTTTTATGAAAGTACTTTTCAAGACAAATTTATCTATATGATTTTTATATCTCTAAACTCAATAATTTAAAAGTTATTCATGATTTATATTCCCAATGTTTGACCGAACCCTTTTTCAAAACGACTTCTAAATAGGATACGGAGGGAGTATGTATGATTTTTTTTTTTGAACGGACAGGGTATTTACCATGGATGGATGTGATTAAGGTACTGTTTGTATAGCACTCGCAGTCAATCGAGTCGCTGTTTCATCCGCGAGAGACACTGGATGGACATGGGCGGATAAGATAAGTGACGGCGACGCGCGGCGGCTACCAAGGCGAAACCAGCTGCAGGCGTCACTGTGGGCAGCAGCCCGTCGGTTTGGTACTAGGGCTCACCATTCACCCGGTCCCAAACCACCCAATGACCCAACACGACGAGTACGTGCCGCGCACGCGCAGCACGGCGCCGCCGGGTGCCGCGCCCCATCGGCCTCGGCCCTCGCGGTCGCGGCTGCAGGCACGCGCGCGTCGCGTCACGACACGACGACGCTTGGTCCGTTTCCAGCGGGCCTGGCTGCTCCGCAGAGACTGACACGAGCGGGCCCAGCTGCTGCTCCCCATGCTGCCTCGCGTCGCGTGCGTGGGCCGTGGGCCGTGGGCCGTGGGGTGGGTGGGAAAGATGTCGCGGCTGGATATACGAAACGCATACGTACGCCCGCGGCGCCGTGTGCGCTAGAGGCCCCGCGCGGATCGGATC
The DNA here is from genome assembly GCA_009763385.1 of Coix lacryma-jobi var. lacryma-jobi. NCBI lineage: Eukaryota > Viridiplantae > Streptophyta > Magnoliopsida > Poales > Poaceae > Coix > Coix lacryma-jobi. Next base: position 1,988,749 of record CM019830.1, on the reverse strand, counting down.
GGATCGGATCGGATCGGATAGGGATAAGGCTAGCACGGCACGGCATGGCCGCCGGGGACACGTCACCGTGCGTCGGACTGGCCCTCCCCCCTCCGCTCCGTTTTCTATTGGCGTTCCTCTTGGTCCCCGTGCAGTTCGGCCGCACCGCACCTGCACCTGCACCTGACTTCCCGGCACGGGACGAGGACGCGACCCACCGGCGGCTCACGTGTCCTCCTCAGCGTACAGTACAGGCTATAGCATTGCAATTATCAAGCGCCGTCACGAGGTCCACTAATTAAACTTCCACACAATGTTGTCGGTTGTCGTCCGCTAATCGTGACGGGAAGGATTAGTGTACAAATCACGTTTCTTACCCTTTCGTTGCTAAATACAGTTTCTTTAATTAATACTAGCATGTTCCCGACATACTCCCTCCGTATCAGAAACAGATATCGTTTTGGACAAAATTAGAGTCCAGCATAGAGATTATAAATCATTAATAACTTTTAAATTCTTTAGTTTTGAGATGAAAAAAATATATAAATAAATTTGTCTTGAAAAATACTTTTATAAAAATATACATATATACCACTTTATAAAAATCCCTTTAGCAGTTCTTTTTTTCAGTCCAATTTTGTCTATAAAAACTACAATTAGCCCTACCTTACGCGGTCTAAAATTTCTTTACACTAGTTTAGCCTCTTCCGTAATGTGTTTCTAGATCCGTCACCAGTATGGTGGGAGTACAAGACGCGACGCGTTAATTAGGAGGTCGACTAATTAAACTGCCACCGCATGTCGTCGCTCGTTGGCGTCCGCTAATCTTGACACGAATGATTAGTGTGCAAAGCACGTTTCTTAACCTCTCGTTCTCAATTAATTTATTTATGCTAGTAGTATTCGAAATGGCACTCGTCCGTGACGAGAGGCAAATTTGCCGTAGGACACCGTAGAAAGCTGGTATTTACTAATAGACATTCTTTAATCTAGATTTTGCTAATAGACATCTTTGCTTTGTGTCTGTTTGTTGGTAGACACCAAGGACAATAGAAAGACAATCTTGCCCTTTGCACAAGGCGACACGACCACCAGGCACCTAGTCCGATGTCTCTTTACAAAGTGAGTTAGAAGGAAACTGACTTCTGGGCCCCACTCTTGCAAGGGCAAAATCAACCTGTAATTGTCAATAGTGGCCACTAGCAAATAGACGCAAAGGGTGGGTGTCTATTAGCAAATATCATAATGAATAGTGTCTATTAGCAAATACCTTCTTTTTATAGTGTCCTACAGCAAAATTTAGAGACGTTTTTCTAGTCGTTGTAAATTCATGTGTTTCCTTGCTTGGATTTGTGCGATATATACCACCACACTGATTCGTTCGCTTCGCCTCTTCCCGCTACGATGGTGACATGCTTAGAATCGACTTGCCCGCTGGCCGTGTCTCTTTTCTCTTCGCAATATAACAATAACAATAGTCTAGTCATGCCTTTGTCTTTGTTCTAGATAAGCACGCGGTTGGATTTCTTTTTCATCTAGACTAGATAGAGTTGGAACAAACAAGACAACAGTGATCGGTCGCTTAAGGCTCAGTTTTTTCTTGCTAAATTAAATGCATTGCACTAAGGAAAAAATATATCGTAAAATAAACGCAAATGCTTTTTTTTTGGTTCAGCTTGGAACAACGACATTTCCCCATAATTGCGCACCTGTATTATTTTTGGATAAGGCCCTCCATAATAGGAGGGAAGTCCCATCATGCCTCCATGGGCCTCTACATTTTTCATTTCTGTGTTTTATAATTCAATTTGTGCATGTATTTCTCCAAATAAAAAATGGACTTGCTAGCGCCCGTACGTCCGACCTGGAAGGCTAGCGCTTGGACGGTGCACGCGTAGTAAGCGAGTAAGGACCCTTGCGCATCAGGGTCGCGTGCTCGCGCTCCCGCAGTAGGCCTGTACCGCACTGAATATCAGCTGCACCATCTCGGGTATCGCCCACGATGTCCCGAACGTCGCTAGCCACTTCCCACGTGCACCCCATGTGTAAACATCTGATCTATTTTTAAAACATCCAGATGCAACAATTGCAACAAACAAAAAAAAGACATATGAAACACTTAAAACAAGCATGTGAAACACTTGCAAACATATCTCAAAAACCATTGCAAAACATATGAACTCATCCAAATGAAACTCTTGAAACACCTGAAAAGCACTTGAAATATGTTTACTTTTGTAACATCTAAACAGAACACTTTTCACATACGTCTAAAATAGATAAAACATTAAAAATATATGCTTGAAACTTAATAGTCAATAGAACATGTGGAATATCTCGATCTACTTTTACAACATCGATATACAACACCTGCAATATAACTCTTAAAATATTTGAAACACTTAAAAACATACTCTTGCAATATGTGCTTTGAGCGTAGCATCTGCTTGCTGCTACGAACTACTGTGCAGCACCGACGGGCTGCTGTGCCTGCGCGGCTCCCAGCGGCAGGGTGAGCGGGTGCGGTCACCAGCCGTGGAGGCGACAGCATCGGGTGATGGTGCTGCCCGCGACGAGCGTTTCCTATGAGCGGGGAGCGAACAGCATGGTAGAATCGGCCGTGGAAGACGCATGCGAGCAGCAAGAAAAGACCGTGACCAGAGAGACGGGGAATCAATATTTATTTATTCATTTTTATGAGGAATCCGGGAGCAGGCTCTGTATTGGGCTCGCTGGCCCACCAACGATGCGTCCGGAGCGTCGGACGTCCTGAGGAGAGCAATTCCGAATAAAAAAAAAATGCTGTGCCACCAGTTCAGTTGACAGAATCTTCTTCTCTCGTGCAGCTCATCGTTAAAAACACATCTTTTTATATTATTCTAAAAAAACATAACTTCTGTGTATCAGCTCGGATAAAAATAAAAATTTTATGACAGTCGAATAGAGAAAAAAATATCTACATCTACAGATGTCAATACTATATATCAACTTTCTAGGTATCAAAACCATCATTTTTTGAAAAAAAATAATTACAAATAAAAAAAGGTCGTAAACTGTGTAGTTATAGATCTCTTTTTTCTCTACAACTTCCGTATAAAATTTTATCTTCATCTGAGTTCATATATAAAAGTTATGTTTTTGAGATGAGCTAATGAAAGGTTCAATCGGTGGCAGTTCTATAGTTTTTGCATCGTTTGATTTGGACGCAGAAAAATGTTAAAAATATATATATAAATATAAAATTCTGCCGGCTGGAGTCGATCCGTGGATGTGCCCGATGGTGTTACCAGTCCGAGTCCACCAGTATCGGGCCTTAGCGGGGCAGGCTGATGGAGCCCAATAAACTGAGGCCCCACAAGCTCTCACACTCAAGGTTTTGATACTCCAATACGGGCTGCCAGTGGAGTAGTGGTGGTGGTGCGCACCAAATCCACGACCCACGGCCTGCTAGGGTTGCACGGGCCTACGTGGGTGTACAGGGAGCCTAGGTACAGAACTACAGAGTGTGTGTGCTTGTGTTGCTATCCAACAGGCTGCAGGGAGATTGATTTCCCAACTGACGATGGAATGCTGCCGATTAAACCTGCTAACAGGTCGGGGAAAACAATTTTTTTTTGAGCTGGTTCTTATATGGGGTGTATGTTGACGGGTGCAAACGAGTGCTACTTCTCTACAGATCGGGGCAGGTTTAGGTTACAGAGAAAATGGATTGAAGCAGGTTAGCAGAAACAATTTTGGTGGTTTTTTTTTTTTTTTTTTTTTTGCTTCTGAAGGGTTGAACCTAGATGAACAAGCATAATAGGAAATTTTAAAAAACATGAAAAGCTAAGGGGCCACAGAATGTCATAGTACAAAATTAATATGGCTTATACAAGCATGTTGAATTGTCTATTGCCTTATTTCCACTTACTACCTCTCATCACCATGATGCTGCCACAATCCTCTGCATCAAGTTATATCTATATGTTATGTCTCTCCTCCCTTGTTTTTTTAGGAACTCCACCTTGCATTGAAGTAATAAAAACAGAAGGTTTTGCCTCAATAGGCTACAGGACAACCACAAGCTCTCGAGAGAGACAACCCGCAAAGAACCGAAAACAAGACGAAAGCCTCCAAAACTAAACTAGTTTTGAAAGTATGTTGCTATTGATCAAAGTCCTCTTTTGTACGTAGCGCAACCGATAGAGGCGTGGAGCAATCATTTTCTAAAATCTTTCGATTCCTTTCGTTCCACAAATTCCACATGTATATGCATAATCCGTTCAAGTGTTGTCTTTTTATCATTTGGTATTGTCTTTACCGCAGCTTCCCTCCAATCTGTTGGTATTGTCCTCTTCTCCCTTGTCATTTTTCGTTTGGGCTCTGAATGCGGTTCCTTTGGAAGGTAGAGCAATAATGTCCCTTCTTCAGAGTTTACCAGTTTATTGATATGATAAAATGGGATTCTGGACTATCCAGTGTTAGTCACATGCACAGTGCACTGGGGATAGCTGTTGTGAAAGCATTATCTTAGCACATGGCTTAGGCTCACTGCCATTACTCAACAATAGTTCCATTCTCCATGGGTACTTCTCTATTGATCTTGACCAATGCGATACATATATAGTGATATTTTTTAAAGCGTAAACAGTAGGGGAAGCCCCTGCTATGCTATTGCAAATATTTATATATGAAAAGAAAAGGCAAAAAAGCAAACAGGTTCCCTTGAGAAAATAGAAGCACTAAATATAATGATTATTGCCCTGATACATATAATGGTTATTGACCTGATGAATTCATTTTCTCATTGCAGTTGTTTAACTCACTTGTATTGCACCCATTGTCCATAAATTCAATACTGTGACATTTGAGGGTGCTGAATTTGCTGTTCTTGGTCAGGTTTGGACAGGTGAGTCCTAATTTATAAGTTTGTGCACAATTTAAGAACAAAACTTCTAAGCAAGGGCCAGCCCAAAATGTAATCAACTGTCAATGTAGAATAGGCACTCATAAGACTCGTATTTTTAAAGCCACAGTTCATCAGGGGAATGGGCCTCCAGATCAGACAGAAATGGTTCTTTGCTGCATCTTTTGCCTAGTTGCTCCTGGTAGCCTTTTGGATTGCTCCTTTGATTTGATGATTTCTGAACCAGCCAGATATCCATGCTGTCCTGCTTTCCCTGACTCAAAGTAAGGTTCAGGAGCACGGCCCTGATAGATAGTGTCCTAATAACCGGCAAATTAGATGGCTGCCGTGCCTTGTGCTGTTCTCCCTCCGTCCGATTGAGACGGTCGCCCAGGAAGCGTGAATGTCTAACAACATTTTTAATGAGACGGAGGGAGTACGTGGTTTTCTTTTAGAAATTGAGTTCAGTTCTCGGAAAACAGCGGATTAGACATGTCTTACCATTACCAGCAATTCATCAATCCATTGACTCGAGACTGTAAAGAAGAGAAGGGGAAAGCTTTACCGCCCAATGGAGAAAGAGAAATTGGCATCTCCAAAACCAAGCAAAACCCTTGATAAACCTCTACAGGGACCAGTGATCAGTCCCACTCCTCGTCGCTAATCATGCCGTCCTCGTCCCTGGGCGGCCGGACAACGATAACCACCTCGGCCGCCGCCGTGGCTACGCCCTGTTCAGCCAGCCTCTTCCCCCTCTCCACCACAAGCCGGCCTTCGTTCTCGAGGACGTATATCCCCTGCTCCACGACCTCCTTCTTGCTCCGGTTGGCAATGACTAGCACCGGCTCCTCTTGATCCGTCCGCCACGGCAGCCTCCGCCCGTCGGCTAGCTCGATGACGACCGCGTCGTCCGCTGCCTGGGCCACGGGGCCCCATCCGGGCACCACGGCCCAGCGCGCCCACGCCCTGTCCACCTCCACGACGCCAAGGCCCACGTCCGTCTTGGTCCGCCTGGGCGCCGACTCCATGGCCGCGACGCCGTCCGTCTCCCTCACCACCGGCAGCATGAAGACGGTGGTCGCCTCGGCGACCTCGCCGTACTGGAGCCGCACCACCGTGACGCCGGGCCGCGAGGCGGCAGGGTCGTCCTCGCCCTCCTCCTCGTCCACCGCCTCCCCGGCCGCCTTCCTCCTGGCGCGCTCCATCTCGAGCTCCACGCGCGCCCTTCCGGACTCGGTCTCCACCACCTGCAGCGCGCGCTCCAGCTCCGCGATGCGGTCCGCCACGTCGATGGCCTCCCGCGACTGGCGGAACCGCGCGTAGGCGAGGCAGTCGGCGGGGGAGTCCCTCGCGAAGGCCTCCCAGCCTTCCTCCCCGCGCCAGCGCGGGAAGCCCTTGATGGCGCGCGCCAGCTCCCGCACGCCCTTGGGCTCCAGCCTGTAGTCGATGGCGTGCCTGGCGGCGTCGACGCGCTGGCGCGCGTTCAGGAAGCGGAGCTCGTACAGGAGGTCGGGCCCGCCGTAGGAGTCGAAGTAGGGGAGCAGGTCGGGCGGGAACGGGAACGCGCCGGCCGTGTCGTCGAGGAGCGAGTCCCGGACCTGGGACGCGACGACGAGGCAGTTCTGCTCGACGCCCGAGATGCCCGTGGCCTCCTGGATGGAGGACGGGTTGAAGCCGTCGCGGGAGAGCGAGGAGAGGAGGGGCGCGTACTCGTGCCACAGGCCCATCCGGTCGCGGAGGATCTGGAGGCGCTGGGTGAGGTCGAGGTTGCGGAGGCTGGGCGGGAGAGGGGACGGCGGCGGGTGGAACGGCTGGTAGAGCTGGCCCGGCGGCGCCATCGGGGGCGGGGTGAAGGGGAGCCTCCGGTCCCCGCCGCCGGTGCTGCCGCCTCCCGGGAGCAGGATGGCGCTCGCGGCGATGTGGCTGGCGCGACGGCGGCGCCACACGGAAGGAGCGGCGCCGCGGGGCGTGCGCTGGTGGCGCGGCGCGCTGGTGGACGCGGCGGGGTGGGGGTGGGGGTGGGAGAGGGAGAGCATGGTGGCGATAAGGGGAGGGGAGAGGAGGAATGAGAGGATCAGGCAAGCACGGAACGGAAGCCACGGCTTATCCTGCTCCTAGCCGTGTCCGCGCGGTGTCGGTTGACGGTTGGGCCGGCCGCCGGCGTCGCCGTTCGCCCTTTTGCCGCGCGCGACCTCCCCGGCCCCCCGCACACGCACATGGCTGCCACCCGCCTGCCTGCCCTGCCTCTCGGCTTGAAATTGATCCCAGAATTAGGATTTTAGGAATAAAAAAACAGACAAATTGAGACAAAAATATATCCAGCTTTAATCATTTCAAGCATAAAATCTAATCCAATATGTGTCACATCCAGCTCAATCATTTCAAGCTAAAATCTAACCTAATATGTTTTTTCCGTAAAGATTTTTATTACGCCATAAATAACAGACTATACTACACCCAGTTAGGCTGAAAAGGTCTATCGTCAGAAATCAGAATCCACATCCCAGGACGAGGAACATCCTCTGCTTGCATGAATCAACATAAACCATGCGTCATCACTCTGAGAAAACGATGGTGAACAAGTCATCGTGTAGTGCAGCTCGAGCTATTTAATTTCACCGGTCATGCAGGTTCGTTCATCTACACACTTCTTGGCCTAGGGGATCTTTCCATGCCCTCTAGCCATATTGCTGCTGAAACTACAAATGGTCACTTCTGCTGTTCGGCTGTTTTTTTTTTTTTTTTGATACATGGAGACATGGAGTTAGATCTTGTACCATATTTTCTTCAGGAAAAAAAACGTTGTACCATATACGAGCAGCTTCCATTTCCTGCGTTTACAGTTAACTTGCTCACTACCTATGGTGAATTGCTAGATACATGTAATTACATGTTATCTGATATACCATCCGCTATAGTTGGGTTTTCCTTGTTCACTACCTAGAGCTTTGTTCGCTAAAGCTATAAATCGGTTTTAATTTATATAAATGAGTCGTGAAATAGTATTTTTCTCTCGTAACAATCAGTCGTATAAATAAACACAATCTATTTTGTTCTCGTTTATCCAAGCTTTTTGGTTAGCTGCAGAAACTACACTTTTTTTACTCGGCTATATTTATATATGAGATGCTTAAAAGAACTGAGGCCTTGTTCAGTTCGCGAAATATTTGGCGAAAAGTTACTGTAGCACTTTCGTTGTTATTTGACAAACTTTGTCCAAACTAGACTCAAAAGATTCTTCTCGACGTGAGCAAACTAAAAGTACAATTAGTTATTTTTTTACCTACATTTAATGCTCTTTGCATGCGTCTAAAACGGGCACTGCGCAAAATATTTTGGGACATTTCGCGAACTGAACGTGGCCTGAACTGAGAGTGATAGTGCAGATCTCAAATTGCAGTTACATTCTTTGAGTTCTGTAATGTTTAGTGCAGTGCGACCTGACGGGTCTCTTTTGCCTTAACCTTACAATGTGTACATGGCTATCGTATATGTGCTTATTAGAGCATCTCCAACAACTCCTCAAATGCACTTGGTATTCTTATTATTTTGGCAAAAACACCAAAAATGCTCTCCAACAGCTCTTTAAAACCTACTTGGTAAATTTCTGACTTTGGAAAATCCCGTCCTCACGCGCGTATCCCTCCGCGCGCGGTGTGGACTTGGCATCCCAACTCTCGCGCCTGTCCTCTCCCTCCCGCGCGCCCGATCCACCTCTCCCGCGCGCGCCAAAGATTCCCGGCCGATCGATCCTTCTCCCTCGCGCGCAAATAAAAGAGATCGGCAGTCCCCCGATTCATATCGAGTGTCTGATCGTCCTCAATTCTGCTGCTGCCTTCTGTTGTCTGTCGCCCAGGAGCTGGCGCGCCCGATCCACCTCTCACGCGCGCGCCAAAGTTTCTCGGCCGATCGATCCTTCTCCCTCGCGCGCAAATAAAAGAGATCGGCAGTCCCTCGATTCCTATCGAGTGTCTGATCGTCCTCGATTCTGCTGCTGTCTTCTGCTGTCTGTCGCCCAAGAGCTGGTGTTGCCTGACAAAGATTCTGGTGCTGCTGCTGCTTGCCGACATGCAAAACGCGGCTCCTCATTGGACAAAAACCTGACGATGCAATCTGCAGTCCTATCAACCATCATTGGCCGGTTACTGCTCATTGCTTGATTAAAATCGACACCAACAGGGACCATGCACACACCAGGGCAGGAGATCGGAACAGGCACGCTGAATTCAAATGGGTGGGCCTATTTTTTTTTTGATTTTACCAAGTTGGAATAGCAAATTATTGGAGATATGTCTTTTTTTCACTTGTCAAATAAATTACCAAGTTACTAATACTAAATGCGTCCTAGGTGGGCCTATTTTTTGATTTAACAAGTTGGAATAGCAAATTGTTGGAAATAAGTCTTTTTTTCACTTGCCAAATAAATTACCAAGTTACTAATACTCAAGATATACCAAGTGATTTTTCTAAAGTTGCTGGAGATGCTTTACTGGAAGGTGCGATCACTATAGATGTATTTCTGAATAGCAACTAGGGAAAGGCAAGGAGCTCAGCTGTGAACAATGATACCTGCTACCTTACCTGACGGAGTATCTGATAATTTTCTGGATACCAAATTGTTTTATTTGACCAGTTTATACTACAGGATCCGCAACCAGGTGTTGCCTGAGCACACGCAGCACGTCGAGCAGGCCGACCACGCCCACCAGCTCCTGCTCCTCCACCACCCACACGTGCGTCGCTCGGTGCACCATCGCCTGCACCATCACCGCCACCAGCGAGCTTCCCCTGTGGCACACGGTCGCCTCCTCTGCCCGTCGCCTCCCCAAGAACGAGCAGCCTCGCCCCGTGCGCGGCGACGCTATAAGATTCCTTCCGTTGGTGCCGACGATGTCCTCGTCCTCGTCGGACGACGAGGATGACGACGAGGAAGCAGAGGAGGAAGACGACGACGACGACGACGACGACGCGTCGGTGGTACCACCGTAGAGCAAGTCGAGCATTCCGAGGAGGTTGCGGCGGCGGAGGCGGGAGCGGACGACGTGGAGCGTGGCCGCGGGCGGCGCGCCGCCAAAGTCCAAGAACGACACGAGCTGGCCGGCCGAGAGCGCCGCGATGGACGCTGCCACGGACACGCCGCCGCCAGAGCAGAGCGTGGACGGCGAGATCTCGCCAACGAGGCGGCGGGCGGTGGTGGACCCGGTGCCGGCGCCGGAGACGACCGCCACCGAGGCGTGGGACGCCAGCGCGGCGCGGAGGAGCGGCACGGCGGATAGCGCGCTGTCCCCGGCGGCGACGGCGAGCGCGGCGGGGCGCACGGCGCCGAGCTCGGAGACGGGCCGCGAGGCCGTGGCGGAGAAGACGCCGACGGAGCACAGGAGGAAGCGCACTACGTCCTCCGCCGTGAGCCAGCACAGCCTGCCGCGGTCGGCGCGCCACCTCTCCCTGATCGGCACGGCGACCGTGTGGGCGCCGCCCAGGAACGCGTCCACCGCCTCCAGCACGCTGCCGACAGACACCACCAAAGCACCGACCCCGTCGATTCGTCAGATCAGATCAGCAAAACACTCGACGGACCCGGTCCGGAAAACTTGATGTACGCGTGCAAGTGCGGCAGGCGAGACCTCGCGTCCGGGTCGATGCGCCGGACCGGCTGCAGCGCGCCGGCGGCGAGCAGGTCGGCAAGCGTGGCCTGGAGCGCGGCGGCCGGAGACGCCAGGTTGGCGGCGTCGGCGCAGAGGAAGAGCAGCGCGTTGGCCATGCACACCCGCCCGGCCACATCAGACCCCTCGCTGCCGTCCCACACCGCGACGGCCGCGTCGTGGCGGCCGCCGCCGGCTGCCTCGAGGTCCGCGATGGCGTCGGCGACCGTGGACGGCGGCGGCAGCCACCTCAGCGCCGGCTTGCCGATGCAGAGGTCCGACACCTGGCGCGCCTGCAGCAGCCTCTCCGCCATGCGTGCATGCATGCATGCACCGCCGGTGTGGCGGTGCACGACGGGCAGCTCAGCTGGCCCCAGCGGCGGCCGGAAAGCGGTGGGTGATGGGAAAAGGGGAAATATAGCGTCGCTCGATCTGCGGTGGAATGTGGCGAGACTACAAGAGCTAGGGAACTAGCTGCAGAGCCTGCAGCTGAGAGAAGATGCAATGCAGTGCAGGTGCAGGTGCAGGCGGCGGCTAAATATGCTGGATCGACGATGTTGGAGTACTCCATGCGCTTACTATGGCAGCGGCAGTCGTGCAGTGTGGGTTGTGGCGGTGGCCTGGCCTGGGCGAAGAAGACAGGCGACAGGCAGGCAACACACCGCGACAGCGATGGAAGGGGAAACGTGGCGCACTGGCGCGCCAGCATCATGAAAACCTTTGCTTGGTTGGCTTCTAAAATATACCAAATACTAAACCAAAGATTAATTTAGTAAGCCATGATTTTAGGTGTCATTTGTTTGCTACTAAAACTAATCAACCTCACATTTGGCTAGTCAAATTTTCTTGCCAAAGTTTCACTTGCCAATTTTTTGTCATAGTAAATTTTGATCGCAATCCAATCAGGCCTCGGAAAAATCCACTGCAGTTGTGTGCCGGTTCTTTTCTTTCTCTGCTGCTTTTAGCTTGCCTCGTTTCAAAAGAACTACGTATTGACAAAATATTTTTTTTCTAAACAAAACTCAATATATAAAAATAAAAGTGTGTACTCCCTCCGTATCGCTTTTAGATGACGTTTTGGACAAGGTTTGTATCGGGGGACCACAAAAGGGGTACCCCAATCAACGCAAAACAAATAAGTTAAACCTAGAGCACCAATTAATAAGAGACCAAACTAGTCTAACCCCTAAAAAACCAACCCCTCGAGGCCTACAACGCTGGCCCACCAAGCCGAAGCCCGAAAACCCATTAAGCGGAAGTAGGCTGCGCTGGCCCTCCGAGCCAGGCCTCGGGCTGGCGCTCGTTCTCCGTCTCTCCCGAGCCCTCCGGGCCAGGCCTCGGGCTGGCGCTCGTTCTCCGTCTCACCCGAGCCCTCCGCGTCAGGCCTCGGGCGAGCGCTCCACTACCCTTCAAGCCTCCCGCAAGAAGGAAGCTCCCAGCTTCTCAGATCTGACAACCGTACCAGCCCCATACTGCGCATTTAATGCGTCCACCTACTCCGGCCATATCCTCCGGTACACAACGTGTGCCACAGTGAACCGGGGCCAGAGTCAAACCTCGTTTTCACCGCAAGAATGGGCAAAAAGGCACAAGTACAGCACTATTAGGTCATACCCTGCACTGTAGCAGACTCGAGCCACATCTCGAGACCTGGCTTCCCCGCTGTACAGCCGGGTTTTCCGAGACTTGCCCATACCTGCGGGGGATCGAGCCCCCCGTAGGCGCCACCTCGAGGCCGGCTGCGCGCCCCTCGAGCCCTAAATGCTTTCATGCTATTGGAAGACAGTTACCCCAAGACCCGGAGGGACCCTGACACGTCCTGTACATGCCGGGATGGGCGCTGCACGACCTCCACGTCGCCACGCCTCCACGTCCGCGCCCGGAATGGAGGCCACGCTTCAAGGACGCCTCAACAGCAGCCCCCACGCCGGCTCCAGTGACCCCGACAAGACAAGAATTCCTACCTTTTGCCGTATTGGTGTGGCAGAACCTCCTGAATTAAGTGGCCCACATGCACCCATCATTGTCCTAAAGACTTCTGATCGGCGTGCACGAGTTCCAAATGACTCAAGAGATCTGTCGGGTGTCCTCGGGAAACCCGAATCATCCACGTTACATTCTTTTCAGGAATTCCCTCGTCAAGCATCACAGTATTACAACAGTTTTATAGATAAGATAAATCAGAGTAAAGCGGAAAGAGTATATAACATAGATTGAAACTTAAGTTTAAAAGTTTACAACCCATAAGTACTTATTACATAAAAGGTTCGGAACTTCTTATTACATAAACCACACAAATTTTTGTTACTTGCCCAAGGTCAAACATCAGAGTCATTATCACTCTCCTCCACAAGAGTGAAGAAACATTGACCACCAAAAGGATGATCAATGAACTCACCTGCAACAAAGGTTAACAAACCTTGAGTACAAAAGTACTCAACAAGACTTAACCGTCTAGAAAAGAGGAGAAGACTCAGGTATGAAGGCTATAGGGATTCAAGGTAAGGCTTTAGCAAGATCAAAACATTTCTGTTGCATAAAAGCTTACTAATAGTGAAACCTAGTTTCAAGTTTTAACTCAAGATTAAACTTTATAACTATCCAAAGATTCTCAAACTTTCATAAGCATACCACATCTTTCGTTCTCATCTCATCAAGATTCCATTCATTACTACGGTGCAGGTCAGTGGATTGAGGCTCAATATCCGAGGAAACACGGCGATTCGAATCGTTTAAACCCAGCTGGGGATTCAGTACCACACGACATATGTAGAACTTAATCTTGCATATGTCAACCCTATCTATAGATCCTCCCATACAAGAACGGGTCCAGCGTCACCCGAGAGTACAGTACACCTCGAACCCGACTATCTCATAGCCCCGAGGGTACACGCTACTCCCGCCATCTCTCCACTCCCAGTATGCGGTTGGCCGTTCTCAAGTATCGGAATAGCTATAGACGAGGCTTACCACCGCATGTGGGCTGTACTCAAAGGTCTCAATCACAGCAGGCCAACAACGATAAGGTCTTATGTTGAGTAACCTTACAACAAGACTCCATTCTTGATGTAAGTTACTTTCATTATCATGTTATCTCAAGATTCATGATTTCCATAACATAGCAACCATTTTTAAAAGCACCTACTATAATGAAGTAGTAAAGCATGACTAAGCATACTAAGCATTTTCATAAAACGGTATCAAGGTTAAGTATTGGAATCATCAAGGTTGGTAATGCATCAACTAGGATTCACTCAACTCCTATTCACTTAATGCATCATATAAACTTAAGTGATATAAATAACTTTATAAAAAATACAAGGATAGGTTTAATGTCCGGGGCTTGCCTTGATGATCAGCGAAGTCCGGAGATTCGGAAAAACTAGAAGGATCCACACTCTCAGGAGAAACCCACTGAGGATCAAGTCCTTCCGAAACGAGATCTACACGTAGAAGTGCAAATGCATGATCAATGGAATGCTTATGACATGATCATGGTAAAGATGGAAATTTTCTAAGCTGTAGACATTTATTCAAACAATCTTTCATCACGATAAAGTTGCAAAGCAACAAAACCACTTTAGCTATTAAGCTTCATATTATTACTAAGCAAATTTTATTATCTCTATTAAGCAAGTTTAGGTAACTAACAAGCAACAAAAGGTCATTAGCATAAAGGAATCCATAACCAGGGAGCAAATCTTGCTAGTTTTCCACTGGTTGTCAAACAATTCCAAAAGTCACACAAATCTAAAATGATTAACTATTTCTTTTTATTTTATAAGTCATTTTAATTAGCCCTTTATTTATACACAAATCATGCTTATTCAAACAGAGCTGAAATTAATCATGAAGGTAAAATTCAGTGACACAAACTCACATGTCAAATTTCATGATTTTTGGAGAAACAGAGAAAATCACATAATTCATCAAAGTTGCATTTATTAATTAAAGCACAGATTTTATTGGCATAGCAAAAGTGCTCCAAACACAAGTTTCATAATTTTTATATTAGCACAGACATCCTATAATATATCATGTCAAATTTCACAATAAACAGAGCTATAGAAAAATTATAGCAAAAATAACAAAACTAGCTACTGTGCATAAAGTCAGAAAAAGAAAAACACAAAACTAGCCCAAACTGGGCTTTCGGCCCAATCCAGCGCGGCCCAACACGCGTGGAAACTGGCCCGACCTGGCTCCCGCCCGCGCGCCTCGGCAACTTTGCAGAAAAGCCCTTTGGTTTAAACGAAAACAACCCGCAGTCCATGACACTATTTAACTGAGTCACGGACTTTGCAACCAACACCCTGTAAAAAGTTGTCTTCGCAAACGGGAGGTCCTCGACCCTGGCCCGAGCGAACGGCGGCGCACCGAGCGCCGACGAGCCTTACGCCGGCCAACTCCGGCCAGTAGAGACCTAACGGACGCGAGCATAAGCACCAGCAAGTCATCCGCGGCCGATAGGACCCCTAACCCTAAACGCTACTGCTCCGGTGAGGTCTGGCCACGCACGACGGCGGACCGAACCGCGGCGGAGCTGTTCCGGCGAACCTAGGCTAGCAACAGAAGAACGGAGGGGCTAGGAAGCTCCAGTAGCTCACCCTGCTACTGCCTGTGTAGATGGTTCGAACGGAGGATGCACGGAGAGCAGGAGTCCACAGAGCAGTGGCTTGCGGCGGCGAGCTCTGGCGAAGAAGGTGTTGTTCCGGCGAGACCTGAGCACCAAAAGGAAAACCACCAAGCCGATGAGTAACCTGGGGTCAAGACGAAGCAGAAACACGAGACAGGGAGAGAAAAGAAGTGCCCAGTTGGGCTGACCACGGTGAGGTCAAGCTCGGCGGCGTTTTTGCCCGGCGGGAAGAAGAATGGCGAGCACGAGCTCTCTGGGGCAGTAGAGGTAGAAGTGATGGGTTCCGGAGAGACGCAAGGAAGTAAGGGAGTTATAGCCGCGGTGAATTTGGATGAGGATGCTCAGAGACGGTGCATTTGAGGATTGGGTGAGCTGAAGCCCGTCGGTGCCCTAGGTGGCAAGACGGCGACGACGAGCGCAGGAGGAGGTGCCACGACGCGAGGGAGAGCGCCAGCAGCTGCTTGACATCACCACGAACACGGTTGCGAGCTTATTCGGGAGAGATCGATGCTTATCGTGCCGGCAACACCGATCAAAGCTCGGCTTCTCATCGCCATGAACAGGAGACTGAACTTATCTCCCCCTTCTCCTTTATGCCCTTTCGGTTTATTTGAAATTACTTCAGATTTTTGAATATAAGTTGAAAATATGTTAAAATATCAAATGCTCAGAATTCAAAACTGAACATCTTTTATTTTTGCAACATAAGCAGAATATGCTTAGATTTTGAATTAGGGTTTGCAAATCTAAAGGGGACAATTAGGGCAAAAGGGTATTTTCACAATTACTTTCGATTTTTAATAAGAACTTGAAAATCTTTAAACATCAAAGTCGATCCTTATCAAAAATGGAGCAACTTTGCTTTTTGAAGCATAATCAAATTCTTTTTAGATTTTTATTGGTAAGAAAAGGGATAAAATAGGATTTTCGAATTAATTACATTACTTAATTGAATTCCAACCAAATTTGAATTATACCTCAATGGTGACTTGAAACCTGTTCCAAATACACCTTTGAGACATAATACTAAAGTTTGGTCCAAAATTCGAATACTATAATAGAAATTACCATAATACCCTTATATAGCATAAAAGCATTATTCACCACATAAGAAAACATAAACTAGGGTTTCAAACTTAAACACTCCTTATCAACTAAGCACAAGCATGATAAAATAACTTGTTTTTAGTGAATGCATAATTAGGTTATCAACTCAAATGAAATGCCAGTGCTTATGATGACATGTCAAGTTTTAGTCTGCTTAACACCACAGTGTTACAATTGGGCGTTGTACAAGTCACTCCTGTGTGACCCTGGCCTCCTCTTCTTCTATAAAAGAGGACACCAGGGCCCTTCACGCGTACGTACACACGCCCACACAGGTCTAGGCGAGTCCATATGAGTCCTACACAACACACACATACGAGTCCGGAGTCTCGTCCACGCTCATTGAGCTTGTATCGCCCCTGTAAAAGCACTTAGGTGCAAGTAATACAAGAACCTCCTCCCCCCGTTGGACGTAGAGCCTTCTTTGCCCAAACTAGGATAAATCCTTGTGTCATCTTGCATCACCATCCAGGAAGAGAGCACACGATCATATTACTAGTTGGTGTCATACCCCCGGGGACGAAACACCGATAGTTGGCGCGCCAGGTAGGGGCCTTCGTGTGTCGGAATCGATTTCTCGTTGTTTTCTGGATGGCTTCTTCCACTCCTTCGTTCTCTGCTGGTGCCATCATTTGGTTCATGAGTCTTGAGTTCCTAGCCACTGGCAGCGGCAACGAGCTGACCCTGCTCTCCACGGAGAGCCCGAGCGGGGGGCGTGGCGCGTCGCCCGCACCACCACGCGTCGCCACCTAGTGAGCAGCGCTGTCGTCACAGTCGTCGCCAGGCACAGGCGGTGCCCGCGGCGTACACCCACTTCCCCGCGGCCGGCGCAGAGTCCCCGAGGAGAAACCCGCCCGGCGCGCGGCCGGAGACTTCTAGGGCGCGTGCGCACTCTCCCAGCGAGTTTGCATTCGTCATGCGCACGGACCGGGAGCCTGGCCAGAGGCCCCCGAGCCGTGCTCCGTCGACACCACCTGGCTTCCTCCCGCATGGGGCGTACCGCGCTCGATGCCAGCGGCCCCCGTTCGGCCTCAACAACTCCGCAGCTGTCTACGCCCGCCACCTCGACGAGCGCCGTCAGGACTGGGCGGCGGCAGAGCGGGAGGAACGTCCGGGCGTAATCCTATGAGCCACCACCAACCTGTCCGGGGACGTTGCGCCCTTCCCCGCCGGGGACGTTGCGCCACGTACCGACAAAGCTCCTCGTCCGGCCGCGACGCCACCCACAACAAGGTCAGAGGGCGCCAACGGGCCTTCCTCGAGGCTTAGCCTCGAGGCCCCGCGACGCCGCCAATGACTGCGCAAGAGGGCGCCAACGGGCCTTCCTCAAGGCCTAGCCTCGAGGCCCCGCGACGCCGCCAACGACTGTGCAAGAGGGCGCCAACGCGCCTTCCTCGAGGCCTAGCCTCGAGGCCCCGCGACGCCGCCAACGACTGCGCAAGAGGGCGCCAACGGGCCTTCCTCGAGGCCTAGCCTCGAGGCCCCGCGACGCCGCCAACGACTGCGCAAGAGGGTGCCAACGGGCCTTCCTCGAGGCCTAGCCTCGAGGCCCCACAACGCCGCCAACAGCAACAACGCCGGGGGGCTCTCCCCTCCCCGGCATCAGGACGATAAACACAGGACCGTGTCGAACAAGGAGGAACAGCATCCCTCTCCGTGATCAAAAAGCTACGTTCCTCTTTCTAACGTTTGGTTTTCCGTTCTGTTTCTTAAAAAGGCCAACATTTACGAAAACAATGATTAAAATGCCCACGTCCGCGTTTGCTCCATCCCGAATAAGAACCAGAGGAGCAAGGGACGCGGGTCGGGTCTTCGGGAAAGCGGATCGAGTCCCGGCCGCCTGACGCCTCCGACGGCTAACGGCACCGGCCCATCCGCAGAACCGAAACACGGCCCGTAGATCGAGCTCCTCAGGTTCAAGAAAAGGAAGAAACAAAGGTGGGCACGCTAAGAAAAAACACAAGCCTGCTGCACTGTTGCTCCATTTTCCAAAGTCATGACAAACCTCGAAGGACGGCTGACCCTCAAGGGTCATGCCAAAGCAGGCAAGGAGCGAACCTATCGCCTGCGAAAGGCTATGGTCCCCTTTGCCGACCGCACCAAAGAGCACGACGTGACAATGGGACGGAAATACGGTGCAGAGGCTAGAGAGAAGTTTTCGTAAAATCAACAAGAAAGAAGCAGTGTTCTTTCCTTGATTAAACTTCAAATAATCTAATGCGTACAGAGTGTGCAGGAAGCCTCGGCCACCCTGGACCAACTCGACGGGGCCCGGGACGTGGCGCTGTTGCATTCGGTCGAGTACCCGTGAGATCTCCAACGGGACCACGATGGTACTACGTCTGAAGCCAAACAACCGAGGGCATCACTAGCAAACAACCCCGCGACGGTTGGCGCATCGACCAGTGACCTCGATGGAAGCTCCAACTTCGCCCTTGCCATGCGCACAACCAGGGAGTCCGGTCAATCTCCCCCGACAACCCCGAGCTCGACTCCAGCTCGGAACATCGAACAGCTACGTCGTTTCTATCCTTAAAAGCCTCGAGGCTTCGTACATTTCTCATATTTTATACGAACATCGTATCATGAATGAATAAAAGTTCAATTCCAAGTTCTTTATTTCGTTCAAAGCAGAGGTAGCCTCGACTCTGTCTAATCAGAGTCAAGACTCCCTCGGGGGCTAACCAGGGGATCCCCCCCTAAGTTCCTAAAAACCTCGCACGTTTTTTACTAAACTCGACGTTATTTTGTTTATCTATGCCTCGAACGCACCTCACGACTAAGAAGGAAACACCTTGAGCTCCCTAAGGGTCAAGGGTGTGGAGACGGGAGCTCGCCTACGCCCCCGGGCTACGGTACCTCCACTCGCTCCCGCCCTCGAAAGACTCAAGTCTGTGTCGAAAACTTAGTCGAAGCAAAACTCAGGCAAAGAAAAATAAGAAAACTCGAGCTCAAAGATGTTTCAATATCATCTCGGGACTCACCCCAAAGCCCTCGAAGGAGTCTTTCCAACTCCTTCGAGGCCTCGAGGGCTCCCAGGAGAAGGATCTCTCCGACCCGACGTCCGACGCCCCCGAGACTTACGTTTTTGCTCGCTTTTCAAAACAGGCAACAAGGAATGAAATGCGAAAATGTTTTTACATTAGGCCTCGAAGGCCGCGAGCATGTTCTTTCTTACAAAAATATCCTCCCACGGAGGACACAACACAAGGGCTCGGTGGCCCAAACTAACTTTGTCTCTCCTCTTGAGGCTCATCCGCAGGAGCAATCACCGAGGCGTCTTCAGGAGCCAAGGACGCTGCTAGGGGAAGCCCCACGTCCTCTTCAAAGAACCAAGCCAGGGTCTCCCCAGGGGCCCCGACGGCCCTGGCGAATTCCGCGATCTCCCGCTTGGCTTCGTCTTCATCGTCCGGCAGGATATATCCTTGGCTGAAGGCGTCGAAGTTGAGGCCGTCGTAGTGGCTGGAGATCACGGCGAAGGCCCGCTTCACCCCAAGATGCAGGGCACCGCGCACCCGGTCATCCACCTGACCGTCAGGGCGGCCAGACGACTGGTCAGGGAGCTCCCCGACTGACCACCTACGGTCCCGAGGGACGCGCAGGCCTCGGCGGCAGCATCTTGCAGAGCCTGGTGATCCGAAGCCTCAACCTGGTAAACCGACTGCAGGGTGGCCGAGGCCTCCTCCGCCTCAGCAAGCTTCCCCTTCAGCTCTGCAGAGGATCGACACAACTCGTCAAAAGAAAAAGAAAACGCGATGAGGAAACCATAAGGCCTACGGAACAAAAGGTCACCTTTCGCCACACCCTCCCACTTCTGGGCGTCAGTGGCCGACGCCTCAGCAGACTTCCGAGCCTGCTCGAGGTCCGTGCTCAGGGCCCGCGCTTTGGACGCCTCCTCGGCAGCCTGAGCACGAAGGGCCTCGGCCGCCTTCTCGGACTCCTCCAGCCGCGACGCCAAGTTCTTAACCTTCTCCGCCTCCCGGGCGGCGTACTCTTGGGCCTCGGCAACCGCGGCGGTCAGGTCCGAGCAGCGGACGCTCAGCCCGCCCACCTCGGTGCTCTTCTCGGCAAGCTGCTTCTGGGTGCGGGCGAGCTCAGTGTTCGACGTCTGAAGCTGCTCCCAGACGCGGCTCTCCCGACGGAGGAAATCCGACTTAGCCCGAGAGGTCTCCATGAGCTCCTAAGGTGGATAATCAACCAAACATTAACCCCCCCTTTTTACGACAAAACGGGAAGAAGAGGATCGCCCAAACAAGGGTCCTCACCTGGACGGCCCGAGGGAGGTCCCTTTCCACCAACGTCAGGGACGTCTTCAACGACCGCATGAGGAGCGAGCCGAGCTGCCCAAGGACGTTCCAGTTTCCGGCCTCGGGGGCATCGTCAAGGACAAACACCGGCTCGGCCTCGGGATCAATTGGATCCCTCCACTCCACTCGAAGACCGCCCAAGTGGGAGAACGACCTCCCAAGCGGGCAAGGGCCGAGCTTTCGCCCCCTCCTCCGACCTCTGGTACCGGCAGCCTCGGCGGCGCGCTGGTAGCCTCACCCTCCACCTCTGCTTTCCCACCTTTTGGGGAAGTCTCGTCAGAAGAGATGTTATGGATCTCCTCTGGCAAGCGCGACCCCTGAGGCAGGACGCCAGCCCCAGCCCCGGGCGCAACGACCTGGGACGGCTCTGCCTCAACCGCCTTGGCGGCCTCGACTTCAGCGGTCGAGGCCCCCGGGGCGTCTTCATCCCTCGACGCCCCAGAAGCAGGGTCCTCCTCTGGTGCCCCACCAGAGACCGGGGCCCCCTGTGGGAACTTGATGATTTTGGGCGTGACGTCCGGCCCGCCGGACCCCGGCAGTGGTGGCGTCACAGACGGTGCCACCACCGCGCCGGCGGAGGAGGTCGCACCCACTTTCAGCGCCTTCCGAGGGCGGAGGGATAAGGCCACCACGGACCGCTTCCCGCTGAGACAAGAGAAGCAAGATACGCATCATGAAGAAAAAATCCCCACACGAGCAAACACGGGACGTGCAAGAGACGAGTGCTCACCCAGCCCTTGGCGCCCTCCTCGCAGAGGGCACAGGTGGGGTCTGCAGCCGCGGTGTCCCTGCAGGGGGAACCCCGCTCGGGGGAGGCGGGAGCTCCGTCTCAAGGATCTCCGTCAAAACCCCCACCGACGGTGGCGTCGACGGGCCCTGAGTGGACCCGTCGCCCCCCCGGGGCGCAGAAGCCTCGCCCCCCGCACCCAGGACAGGAACAGGGCTCTTCCCCGCCGCCTGTGTGGCGGAACCGTCCTGATTATAAGAGCTCAAGTACCGTCTTAGTCAAATCCGTCTGACTTCGACTCATACTTGAACCCATATAACCCCGATAGTCCGGAAATCTCGAAGGATTTCTATCACCGTACAACATACAGGATCGCATTGTTCAAGAATTACATTTACAAAGATACATCACAAAGAAACGGAACCGAATTTAAAGTATCAGAGTGCGAATTTAAAACAGAGTTATTACAATACCAAATTTAAAAGTGCGGAAGCTGAAATAGTTTGAAACTCGACCACCACACATGTGGTCCAAATAAAACATCGTTTGACAAATCTAACTCAACACAACTCACTCTTCCCTTTTTAGATAATGTGCCACTAGGAGTCTCAGACCAGCAAAAGAAAAGGGGAAGCTTCTGGACGACCCTGCCCTGGGCCTACTCCTCATCACCTTCCATCGGGTAGAGGCAGTGCTTACAATAGCCAAAGTAGACCTGGCCATCTGCAACAAACGGGATAAACCCTGAGTACGGGAATGTACTCAGCTAGACTTACCCGTCCAACTGAAAAATAAAGACACCAAGGGTATGCAAGGCCTTTTTCGGTGGATCTGGGATCTTTAGTTGCGAAAAGCTCAAATTAAGATAAGTGAGGATTTAATGATATTGCTGAGCTGTCATTTTTAGACCTATTTCTTTACTCTAGGTTTGCACCTGAACTATTGCACACACTTGAGTCTAACAAACAATAATATAACCATATCCAGTTGACTTATCCACATTTTTAGTTGAACCTTTAAAACATCACATGGAGTTGTATCGTGGTGAAGCTCGTCATAGTTTCCCACTAACCGGGGGAGACGGCGACTCGAATCGAATTCCAAACCAGCTGGTGAAAGACCTTTAATATCAGCCCACACTTTTCCCGTCGGGTCCATGCATTGGGCAACCGCTCGATGCTTGTTCGTGGTGGTAATCGTCGCGGTTCAAGCACGGACCGCCCAATTGGAACCTGGTGATGGCCTCTCGCGGCAGATCACATTTCCATAATAGAGGGCGCGACACGGGTCGAAACCGGCCCGAACAGCTTCTAACCGGCTTTGGGGTCGATGATTACGGCACCGACGTATCCCTAAGTAAAAGGGCGCGTTCAAAAATGAACGAGGGCCAACATCGATACAAACCTACACGATCCAATGGACGGACTGCCCCCAAGTTCCAACTTGGTGCTCTGCCTTCCAGTTGACCGTATTTTATTACTACTCAGGTTCTTTTCCAAGATAGCAAATATAGCCAACCGTGATCCGGTAACTACCCATTAGGGTATTACGGAAATATTCTTAACTACTACTTTTATTAAGCAAGCTAAGCAATTCTACATGGTAACTAAATAACAGGATAACAAGGTAGATATTAATCAATAACTAAGTAATAGTAATGCAGCAAGTAGGATTCATCCCAACTCCTAAACCTAATGCATCACAATATAAAAGGACTCAAGTAATTTCAATTGCAAAAGATAGGAGGCTTAATATGCTCCGGGGCTTGCCTTGAGAGAAGACTGAGGCCTCGTGGGAGGGGCACTCAGGCAGGTTAGTGTCGGCCGCGGGGTCGGCTTCCTCGGCTTGATGCAGTTCCGGGATCTCCTGCTCGACGTTTGTCTCCTGCTCCTGGTCTTGATCCTGAACTGTCGATCCTATTGCAATGCGGTTGAAAATGATAAATAAATAATTCATGGTGCGAGATACGGTGGTAAGAAAAGTAACATTTCTTGCAAACCAACAAAACCAACTTGTTGAACCATTTTTTACATTGAGGTAAACACTTAATTATCTCATAAAACAATTTCATTAATCCACCTATTTCTTATTTAATAATTCAAAAGAAATTTGAGTTTGAACTGCAAGTGCATTTTTCTGGACTCAGAAAAATCCACAAAAATTCCAGAAGGCAAATGGCATCCGTTGGACTTCACTGAACAATTTTCAGCCAGAAATAAAATAGAGAACTGCAGATATAAAAATAGCAAATAAACTGCTCAAAAGGTGCTTTGAACTAACTTTTCACACAAAATGTGTTCAACAGCAGATTTCATAATTTTCCTAGCTTCATCTACTTATACGCATTCTACTGAAGAAAACTTGCTGTCAGAGGATAAACATACAAGCCTACACAAAATAAACAAATCTATTCCAAATTAAACCCATTGAACTACATCCCTACCGGAAAAGGGTGCTAAACTCAATTTCATATTTTTTCCAGATTCTACTCCATATTCCATACTTATCAAGAAAGTTCCACGAACACAAACATTATATTATTTCTTACATGAATTTCCAAAGGAAAACACAGAAAAGTACATTTGTAAAGCAACTTCACATTCTTCCACACAACAGCTCATGATAAACATTTTTTTTAGCCTGAACATGTCATACAGAGACCACACAATTTTTCTGACATTTTATTTTGACATATAAAATACCTTAACACTTATTCTAAGAAATCAGTCAAAAAGAACTTTAAATCATATCAGAAACTTTTTCCACATAAACAGTGCCTCATATATTTTTCACAGGTGCAAAACATGATAATAAACTTACACAAAATTTTTCAGGAATTATCTCCACCAGAAAACAAATATAACCATTTATCTCAACAAAAGCATATAAACTGAAATAAATAGAAACAGTAAAATAAACTTTTACCAGAAATACTTTCATATTTTGCCATGATAGATCTACTCATAAAAAAGTTAACAAAACTGAAAGTACTTCATTTGGACTTTTAAAACGAGCTACACAAAAATAACAATTATTTCTGGAAAAATAAAAGTAAAAAGGAAAACATTGAATCTTCCCGGCTCAAACTGCGTGAACTCGGTCCATGGACCGGGTGAGGCTGACGCGCGGGATCCGTTGGTCAACGGGACCCACCCTTCAGAGAGGGCGAAGCAGGGGAAGGTGTTGACCGGCGAAAGCTCGTCGACGGTGAGGTCGTCGGCGGTGAGGCTAGGCTTGATAGACTCGTCTCGACGAGGCGCATCCAGCGGTGGGGTCGGTTTGGCCAGAGGGTGACCGAAGCGTGCCAGCGGCGAGCGTGGCGGACGGCGGCGGCGACGACACACGGCTACGCCGTTTCCGGCGGTCGCCGGTGAAATTGGGAAAGTCGAAGGCTCTTACGAACCCTAGGGAGGCTATCGGCGGGCTTGGATTGGCTCGGGAAGCTCCGAGGAAGCTTGGCCATGCGAGCGGCCATGGCGGACGGTGGCGGGGCTCGGTTAGGCCGTGTCCGGCGGTCACCGGCCAAATTGGCGCGTGCGCAGTGCTTTGTGAACCCTAGGGAGCTAAGTGAGTGGGTTGGTTTGGCTCGGATGGCTCCAGGGGAGCTTGGCCTCGTGCATGGCCGCGGCGGCGCCCATGGCGTTCGGCCGGAGAGATGGAGTGAGATAGGGAGCGGTAGCATTGAGATGGATAGGTGTTCTCACCTTGCCTTGGCTCGGTGAAGCTCGAGGACGAAGGAAGGAGGCGGTGGAGCTCGAGTTGGGGACGAACGGCTCCGGGCTCCGAGCGGCGCTGAAGGCGTCTGCGGCGGCGCTCTTCGGACTCCGGCGTCGGTGGAGCTCGGCGGGTGGCGCGGAGGTGCGCACCGTGTGTCCGAGGTGAAGGCGTGATGGTGCGTGGAAGGAATTGGACGGCGAGGCTCCGGTGTGGCCGGAACGGCGAAGAGGGTTTGCGGTGGCGAACAGCGGCGAGCGGGGGAGCGCTCGGCTCGTTTCATGCGCAGGTGAGAGGGGAGAGCTGGGGCGCGGTTGTGCGAAAGGCGAGTGAGAGGGAGGAGAGTGCGGTGCGCGGGGTTTTGGTCGGCTTGGCCGGCCGGTGGTCGTGGCGGGCCACGGCGTGGCGTGCGGCAGGCGACGGCGCGGCGAGCGAGGGTGGCGCCGCAGGCGAGGCGAGCGCGGAGTTGGCGAAGCCGATCGCTTGCGTGATCGCGCGGAGGGGAATCGAACGAGGAGTGGCCGGGGAAGATCCTCGGCAGGACGCGGCGGCCACGTGGCGAGCGGAGCCGGCGTACGGCGCGGCCGTCAGGCCTGACCGGCGCGTCGCGCGGCGTGCGCGGCGCGCGGGAGCGGGCGCGGGCGGAGCTGGGCCAGCGCGGCGCTGTGGGCCGAAAAGGTGGGCGCGGGAAAATTCTTTTCCTTTTTCTTTTTCCAAGGATTTTCCAAAGTTTGACCATTCAAAAACTCTAAACCAGGCTTTGACCTCAAATATGAAAATTGCTCAAAAAATTTTCTCTACAACTTTCATATAAGACACTTTTTCTGAAAACCATTTTTACAACCTTCTTATAATTAAAGCCAATTTTGAAACATAAACATTTTGCTTAATTCATTTTTATTTAACAAACTATTTGGAACTAGGTCAAAATGCCAACATGAAAAGCACTCTACTCAATATTCTCTATTTTATAAAGCTATTTGCCAAAACAGAAATCCACTTTAACCATCAAGACCAATAGAAATCCAAATCCAGATAAATAAACGAAAGACAAAAGCACTCATATGCACATGAAATGATGCAATGCATTACTTATGCTCTTTAGTAGCTAATGTGGTTCCTAATGCAGTGCTTGACACTAGGGTGTCACAGCCTGCGCCCCGGGCGCGCCCCTCACGGGGCTCGCCAACCGGACCGGCGAATGGTCCACGTCTGGGAACCCCGCCAGGGGCTCGGAGTCCCCCTCCGAGCCCTCCTCGTCTTCATCATCGGAATACTCCTACGTAGGGGAGGACTCTTCCGGCTCACCATGGAGCTTCTGTTGCCGCCGACGCCTCTCCAGGTCGTCGCGGTCCTTCCGACGCTTAGCCCGCCCGGTGTTCCTGTCGTCCTTTCTCTTCTTCCTCTCCTCGGCCAGGCGCCGCCTCTCCTCCCTTTCCTCAGGAAGGGGAGGTTTCGAGGCACTAACCCCCTGTAAACCCTGCAAAAAGAAAGAAGTAAGGATCGAACACGAAAAAAGAAAGCTCCGCGGCAACACACCCAAAGGATCGATCCCCTTACTAAGCTGATGTACCCGCAGAACGGGCGCATCGAAATACTGAGCAGTTTGTTCGCGTCCTTCACCTCCTTTACCGCATCCCTCGCCCGACGAACGAGCTCGGGATAGGCGACCGGGGACGCCCTCATCTGGCACCCCTGCAGGAGAGGCGCGTCGTCCCTCATCTTCGCCATGATCAGGGGCTGGTTCATCAGCGGCAGCACGCACCGCTGGTGGAACCAGGCCACGACCATCCCGGTCGTAAGACCCGCCTTCCGCAGCCTCGACAAGGCCTCAAGTAGCGGGTCGAGTCGACTCTGCCTCTTGTCGACGATGCCGTAGTTCCAAGAGTCCGGCCGCGACTCGATGACGCGGCCGGTGTATCCTGGCAGCAGCCCGTCGTCGTTGCGAAGGTAGAACCAGCCCATGCGCCAGTCCTTGTTCGAGGTGGCCGCCTGGGACGGGATGTACAGGCCCGACCTATGCTGGCGAACGGAGAGCACGCAGCTCCCCGACCTCATCAATCTCCGCCGACCCTCCGAAACCGCCTTCGTGAAGAGCTCGCCCTGGAAGAGGTGGATCCAGAGCTCCCAGTGGGGCTCGATCCCCAGGAAGCCTTCGCAGACGGTCGCGAAGATGGCCGCCTGTGAAATAGAGTTGGGGGCAAGGTGATGCAGCTCGAGCCCGTAGTAGAAAAGAAGCGCCCGGAGGAACCGGCTTGCCGGTACCCCGAACCCACGCTCGTGGAAAGCAATGAAGCTGACCACGTAGTCGTTCGGGGGCCTCGGCTCCTCTTCCTCCGGACCGGGGGCGATCCACTCTGGTCTATCGGAGCTGGAAAGGCCCCGGAGAAGTCCTCTCTGCACCAGCTCCGCCAGCTTCTCCGGGGTGGCGGCAGAAGCGCCCCACGGCTCAGCGGCGTCGGCCATCCCGAGCGACAGTAGGCGGAGGCGCAGATGTCACAAAGAGGAAAGGTCACTCTCTCTCTCTCTTTCTTCTTTGCCTCTCAACCCTCTACTCCGCCGCTGGCCCGGTCTCTCCCTCCCCACCTCTGCTTTTGTGTGGCTAGACGGAGGAGGAAAACGAAAGAGTAAGGGATACGAGCGAATGAGGAAAGGAACCGCTCCCAAATCCCCAAGGGGCGTATTTATAGGGTGAAAACCAACGGCCAGATCCCGGTCGGTCACTATTCACCCGCATTTAATGCGTTGCACGCTAGGAGATCTCATGATTGCGAGAATCCCCTCGATACGAGTGTGCACGCAAGCATTAAATGTCTGGTCATGGGCCCTTGCACACGTCCGCAACGGGCGCCGCCCACGACCCCAGAAGGCCGCCTAAAAAGGCGCGCCCGCCGCTCCGACGGAAGAGGTGTCCTACCTCTGACAACTTCCCTGCGAAGGAATCCAGGGCATCGAGCCCGTTACGTTCCAGGGGTTCGAAGGCCGACCCCTCCGAGGGTTCGACAGCTGCCCCAGGATAACAGAGTCAGGAATGGCCACGGATGCGCCCATCGCATGGCCCGATCCAAGCCTGAGCACGACCGCTCAGGGCATCCAGAGTCGTATCCGAGGCTAGCAGGACGGTCTCAAAACGGGATCCCAACGAAGGGAGGCAACGAGCCCTCGGAACCAATCGAACGGTTCCGGGCCCTGGTGACTGTCCTCTGGCTCCAAGTGTGCGCCTCCGGGCCCCTAGCCGACCCCTATCGAACGGGGCACGGGCACGCACTTGGATTTACCCGTTAACAGCTCATCGGGGACGCCGTGACCGATACCGACCGATGGTAGCGCGGCGTCACCACCCCTCTTCCTTGCGAAAAGGGTGCGTGAGGGTCGAAAAACCAAGACGAGGCCGCCTCTGACCGACCCTTTACGAAAAAGGGCTCTGGGGCTCGCCTCGCACCCGAGATAAGGCCAAAAAAACCTTGGACTACCCCAATCCCAAAGCCATCGATCGGCAACCGAGGGGCTCGGGGGCTCGGGGAATACGACTAATCTCTTTTCTTTGTGTGAACACGAGATTTTCAGCCCTTGGACAAACGTCTCACTCCACCAAGCGAGGCCTCGGGCGAACGCACGTTCTCCGTCTCGCCCGAGCCCTTCGAGCCAGGCCTCGGGCGGAGTCTCCCACGACAGAGGAAAGGTAACCGCACACGTTTAATGCGCCCACCTAACCACGTCTCGAGTCGGTTGACAGGTACACGTGGCAACTCCCGATTCGTTCCGCTACCAGGGCCCGCCACGACCGCCGCTCCGACTTCACGTCCGTCGCCTAGGCGCCACGATCTCCACTCCCTGATAGTTTTCGCCTAAAAAGGCGCGCCCAACGGGCAGAAGCATTCCAAACGACGGAGGCTTCTTCAAGAAGGTAAAAACAGGCCCCGGCCCTTCCAAGTCTCGAGGCAGCGAAGGCTGGCCCTCGAAGAGGGTTCGACAGCCGGCTTTGAGCACCCGAGTTAGGGACACCAAGGGGCGCCACTCGCCGCATCGCTCGAGGGCCAAGCCCTCGAGGCCCCTCACGTGTATCCAAGGCGAGGCGCACGACATGCAGTGAGATCCCCTCGGAGGGAGGCATCGAGCCACCAGGTCCTATCGAATGGACCCGGCATTCCTGCAGACCGAGCGCCCATGCTTTATGAGATCGCCTCCGGGCTTCAGTTGACCCTATCGAACGGGGCACGAGGTCTCACTTGGATTCCCCCGTTACCAGCTCACCGGGAACCTCGATACTCGCCCGCTCGTGGTAGTACGAGGCATCCCCCTCGCATCCGATCGAAAGGACTCGCGGGATGACAAGCCAGGGCAACCGGCGTGCCGGACAGCTCGAAGAGCCGGCCGGTCGGTTCAGCCTGGCACCCCTCGACGAAAGAGGGTCGAAGAACTCGGGGGCTCGACACTCCCGAACCTAAAAAACGTAACTAACACTCACACTCGTGAAAAAGCCCACGAGGGAGTCCTAACCACTCCCCCATGGCCTCGGGGACTACACCCGCGGGTGTCGCTCACACGACACCCACGGAATCAAAACAACCAAACCCTCGAGAACCAGTTAGCTAACCCTCGAGATCCCGGTATGGAGCCCCTGCTCGAGTGCTAGCACTCAAACAAGGGTCGGGGGCTACTGTCGAGGGACCACAAAAAGGGTACCCCCAATCAACGCAAAACAAATAAGTTAAACCTAGAGCACCAATTAATAAGAGACCAAACTAGTCTAACCCCTAAAAAACCAACCCCTCGAGGCCTACAACGCTGGCCCACCAAGCCGAAGCCCGAAAACCCATTAAGCGGAAGTAGGCCGCGCTGGCCCTCCAAGCCAGGCCTCGGGTGAACGCTCGTTCTCTGTCTCGCCCGAGCCCTCCAAGCCAGGCCTCGGGCGAACGCTCGTTCTCCGTCTCGCCCGAGCCCTCCAAGCCAGGCCTCGGGCGAACGCTCGCTCTCCGTCTCGCCCGAGCCCTCCGAGCCAGGCCTCGGGCTGGCGCTCGTTCTCCGTCTCGCCCGAGCCCTCCGGGCCAGGCCTCGGGCTGGCGCTCGTTCTCCGTCTCACCCGAGCCCTCCGCGTCAGGCCTCGGGCGAGCGCTCCACTAACCTTCAAGCCTCCCGCAAGAAGGAAGCTCCCAGCTTCTCAGCTCTGACAACCGTACCAGCCTCATACTGCGCATTTAATGCGTCCACCTACTCCGGTCATATCCTCCGGTACACAACGTGTGCCACAGTGAACCGGGGCAAGAGTCAAACCTCGTTTTCACCGCAAGCATGGGCAAAAAGGCACAAGTACAGCACTGTTAGGCCATACCCTGCACTGTAGCAGGCTCGAGCCACATCTCGAGACCTGGCTTCCCCGCTGTACAGCCGGGTTTTCCGAGACTTGCCCATACCTGCGGGGGCTCGAGCCCCCCGTAGGCGCCACCTCGAGGCCGGCTCCGCGCCCCTCGAGCCCTAAATGCTTTCATGCTATTGGAAGACAGGTACCCCAAGACCCGGAGGGACCCTGGCACGTCATGTACATGCCGGGATGGGCGCTGCACGACCTCCACGTCGCCACGCCTCCACGTCCGCGCCCGGAATGGAGGTCACGCTTCAAGGACGCCTCAACAGCAGCCCCCACGCCGGCTCCAGTGACCCCGACAAGACAGAATTCCTACCTTTCGCCGTATTGGGCGTTGTACATGTCACTCCTGTGTGCCCCTGGCCTCCTCTTCTTCTATAAAAGAGGACACCAGAGCCCTTCACGTGTACGGACACACGCCCACACAGGTCTAGGCGAGTCCATATGAGTCCACACAACACACACATACGAGTCCGGAGTCTCGTCCACGCTCATTGAGCTTGTATCGCCCCTGTACAAGCACTTAGGTGCAAGTAATACAAGAACCTCCTCACCCCGCTGGACGTAGGGCCTTCTTTGCCCGAACCAGGATAAATCCTTGTGTCATCTTGCATCACCATCCAGGAGAGAGCACGCGATCATTACTAGTTGGTGTCATACCCCCGGGGACGAAACACCGACAGTTTGAGTCAAACATTGGGAATATAAATCATGAATAACTTTTAGATTATTGTGTTTAGAGATATAAAAATCATATAAATAAATTTGTCTTGAAAAGTACTTTCATAAAAGTATACATATACCATTTTACAATAAATATTTTTAAAAATACAAGTGGTCAAAGTTGCACTTTGGAGACCGTGTCGCTGTCCTAAACGTCATCTAAATGCGATACGGAGGGAGTACTATATTTATATTTCTAAATGGGTTAAGTTTTTTTATAAAAATACAAGTTAGTGATAAGTTTACATGGTTAAATTTAAAAAGGAGGAGGAGGGTGACTCTTTATTTTATTTTGAAAATGGATGGAGTAGGTAGCGGCGGCGTCTCCGGTTTAAAAACTGATGAGGTCTTGGTTTGCCAGCACACAAATACTCCCTCCGTCCCTGAAAGAATCAATTTCTAGAGTTGTCTTAAGTCAAAAATTTTGAACTTTGACCGAATTTCTAGAAAAAACTATCAAGATTGATGGTACCAAATTCATATCATTAGATATATCATAAAATATATTTTTATAATATGCCTATTTTATATCATAGATGTTATTATTCTTTTCTATAAAGTTAGTCAAAGTTTAAAAAGTTTGACCGGCACGGATCCTAGGAATTGCTTCTTTCAGGGACAGAGGGAGTATATCTCAATTTACGTGATTTGGAAAGGATTAAGAAATAATTTAGTTTAAGTTACATTCTAATTCACTTCAACTTATGTGGATCGAAATGTATTTGTGTGCAGTTAAACAAGGACTGAATGAGTTTTTCTCTTGGTCATTGGTTATATTTATATCCCTGCAGGCCTTATATATTATTTTGCTTTATAGGTGAGTTTTCTATACTCTCGGTAGTAGTTACTCTCATCTTTCATAAACCACATTGCATATATGTATATACTTATTTATCAGTTTGAGTATGTTTATATACTTATTTTAGATATTTTAAATCCTACTCACACGAAATTTTTTAAAAGAACATATACTTTTATTATATTACTAAAATACCATTATAATAGTATATAAAATAAGCATGACCATATACTCTATGTATGCTTGCATAATTGACATGTATGATACTCTGCAATGTCCTACTCTATGTATGCTTGCATAATTGACATGTATGATACTCTGCAATGTCTAGTATGACCGTATACTTTATCTACATACACTTTGTCGGGTCCTAATTAAACTCCATAATTCAAGAGATACACATGAGAGTAACTACTCCCTGAGAGTATGAAATAATTACCCTTTGCTTTATTATATTTATTTCATCATAGAAATCGATCGTAGTACTCCGTGACCGTGAATATACGTAATCGTGCGCATTCTTAAGTGACTAGTAACTGTTGGGCGTTAAAGTCGCTCATTGGTCCAGTAGGCTTCGGGTCATACATACCACTTTGCTGATAAATAACTGTCGGACGTTAGAAAAATTCCTGAACAAGACACCCGTAAGTCTTACGTTTCTTGTCACGGGAGAGAAGGGCAACGTACGTGGATGTGTTAGTATAGTAGTTATACGCCGATATACACGTATGTAGCCTGTGGCCAGCTGTCGGGCAATGTCAGATGTTAGCTTGATCTTCCGTCGATGAAGCTGTATATATTAATACTGTATTGATAACAAAAAGAAAGGAGAAAACCACACTCTGTGCCGCGTGCTGAAAAATGTAACAGGTGTAGTTGTACTATGGCTAGAGCGTTCACGAGGTAGTTACATTACGTAACGGAGCTACTGCGCGTGGCAATGCAGAGACTCGTGCAACCAATAATCCGGTATGCACGTGGAGAAAAGACGTGTCACGTACGTCACATATGTACGGCTCACAATTAGAGCAAGTATTATAAGGGCGTCCGCAATGGTTAGTAGTACGTAACTAACCAATCTGGTACACATGTGAAGTATATAGTCAGCTAATCAAAAGAAAACCAAAGCTTGATCTGGGGTGGGAGTCGCTGCATTTGTTGAGCTATATGGAGATGCCGAAACGATGTATTTTAATAAATCAAAACTAACTCTTTTCTGCAGTTTATTTCAGGGGAGCGTACTGGTTACGCTTCTGGGGCCCACACAGCGTGATGAGCAAGTCAAGGACACCCTCGTACTGCTAAGCAAGAAGCTTGAGATGATCGTTTAGAGATTTCAATAGAGGGTGAAAGCAATATATTGTTTGCTTAATGTCCTGGGTCAATGTTGTGACCTTTGCTCTATCTATACACTCTTTGAAACTCTGTAATAATTGGCTGTGTACATCCTCGGATGTAGAGGCCGGATTCATATCCTTTATCCAAAAAAAAATATAGTCAGCTGACGTGGAGATGAGAGACAAAAAAAAAAACTATTTTATACTAGTGGGTCCACATGCTCCTCTCATATATTATTGGTCCACGTGAAATAGATAAGTTATTTGCTTGTAGCTAGTGAGTATTCTTTCTCCTATTTTTTGGTTGCCACGTCACATCTAGTTAGCTAAATAGCTAGTTGTTGGGGACGCCCTAAGAGGCTGCAAGAAGGTTGAATGCTGATGTGGAAGAGAAAAAAGAAGAAAGAGAAGAGAGGTGAGCTATAAGCTTGCAGTCAGCTAAAGACACAGGAACCAAGAAATTTATAAGAAAGTGAGGTGAGATGTAACAGAATCAACCACTGTATGAGTTGGCTGAAAAGGGGGCTGCAAGAGTTTATACAACCAGATGCTATATTATTAGCCTTGCTCTTAGATATCAGTCTTGTATGTGTTTTTCATATGCACGGCGAGATCCTCACGCACGCGATACTATATGCGTAGGGATACAAGCGCGCGGGCATGTTTGGAGCCATTGATTTACTTTGTGCAAGTTTTGCAGAATCCGCAAAAAACTAAGGCGCTCTTCTCGATAGAACTTATAAGTCATCTGATAATCTAAAATAATTGATTTGTTATGTAAAAAAAATATTATTCTACGACTATTTTCTATAGATTAAAGTCGATTTATAGCTCAAGCGAAGAGGGCTGAAGGGAAGGGAAGGGGAGGCTGAAGGAGGCCTCACACCTCCAAGTCCCCAAACCTTCCCACAACTCCTATAATATACTTCATAAATTAGGTGTTTAATTATCTAATTAATAATGTTATTTGTATTATAATTTTCGTTTCTACTCTGTATTAATCTAAAATCTTACATAAATAAAAATTAGGTCTTCCTAATATTTTCTTAGTATCTTTTATTTTTCCCATCTTTAGCTAGCTTGTTCCCAAAGCACACACTCTAATTAGCTAGTTAATTCAAAATGAGTGCTTTTATTATTTATCCTTTTGAATTGGTCTGTAGTGAGATATATATTATTTAGCATTAGTTTTTCTATTATATTCTTATCTCCTACGTTCCC
This sequence comes from Coix lacryma-jobi var. lacryma-jobi, assembly GCA_009763385.1. Lineage (NCBI taxonomy): Eukaryota > Viridiplantae > Streptophyta > Magnoliopsida > Poales > Poaceae > Coix > Coix lacryma-jobi. Next base: position 1,954,307 of record CM019830.1, on the reverse strand, counting down.
GTCACTATTTGTCTAAATAAGCATTAACCTGTGTACTCAATATCTAAATGCTATATTATGATACACGATGTTTTCGTTATCATCTATTTAAACAACCAGTTTGTCTTTTAAGTGGTTATTTATGCGAGGCTAAATGACAAGTGACCAATTGTTTGCCATTTAATGTATATGATGATTAGTGCTAATTAGTTTTTGCCCTGATTAACTACTTGATATTATCGCGGTTTTTTTTCTAGGCAAAGAAAAGAATTATACCGATTGGGTGAAGCTTAAAGACCCGAGACTAATTAGTTTCCTTTTTTTTAGTTTTTCTATTTTTTGTTTTGTATAAATATTTGTTTAGTTACTATGTATATCTTTGTTATGTATATATTTTGATTGACACATAATACAAACTCTACCCGCGGGAGGATTGGCGCCCTCCCGCGGGTTAGGTTACTGTAGCGTTTTTTCTTTCTTTTTTTACTTTTTTTTTATTTTTTTCTTTTTAAGATTTTTGTAGGCATCTTTTTCTATTAAAAATCGGTGTGTTTGGTTGTATAGAGGGTCCAATAATCAAACTCTAATTGTAGAACGACGCCCTCTTAATACTTGCGTGTGTTTAGTCTATAGGGTCAATGCCTTGACACGACATATAAATATCTTTTTGAGCAGATCGCATGCCTGTAGTGACTTATATATTTAGAAATTGTTTAGTTTCAAGTTAAAAAAGTTTTGAGATATCAGGTTTGTAACACTAATTTAGAGTATTAAATATTATTAACAAAACTAATTGCATATGTGGAGAATAATTTGTGAGACGAATTTATAAGTTTAATTGTTAATAATTATCAAATGTTTAATGTACACCATATTATCAAAACATGAATTTATTAGGCTTAAAAAATTAGTCATCTCGCAAATTATTTTGAATCCATGTAATTAGTTATTTTTAGTCTATATTTAATACTCTATGTAAGGTCAAAACATCCGATGTAATAAGTGAAAAAATTATAGGGTACAAACTAAACACATTTGTATTGTTTAGGTCGATCAAGTTTTTCATACGTGTCGGTGTTTCTACCCCGGGGGTATAGCACCAACTAGTAATATGATCGCGTGCTCTCTCCCTGGATGGTGATGCAAGGTGACACAAGATTTATCCTGGTTCGGGCAAAGAAGGCCCTACGTCCAGCGGGGGAGGAGATTCTTGTATTACTTGCACCGAAGTGCCCGTACAGGGGCGAATACAAGCTGGCGAGCGCGGACCGGGGTCCGGACTCACTCGTGTGAGGGTGTATGGGCGTATGTGCGTTCTAACGTGTCTGTAACCGGCGGAATGAGGGCCCTGGTGTCCCTTTTATAGAGCAAGGGGAGGACCAGGGTTACACAAGGGTATTAAAGGTGTCGGGGCGTACGGTGTGCCCAATACGGAGAAGGGTAGGAACCCTGTCTTGTCGAAGACATTGTAGCCGACGCGGGGGTTGCTGTTGGGGCGTCTTTGAAGCGTGGCCTCCATCCCGGGTGCGGACGTGGAGGCGTGGTGTCGGTGTTTCGTACCCGGGGTATCACACCAATGAGTGATATGATCGCGTGCTTCTCTTCCTGGATGGTGATGCAAGAGGACACAAGGATTTATCCTGGTTCGGGCAAAGAAGGCCCTACGTCCAGCGGGGGGATGTTCTTGTATTACTTGCACCTAAGTGCTCGTACAAGGGAGAATACAAGCTCAGTGAGCATGGACCGGGGTCCGGACTCGTGCCTGTGTGTGGACTCGTTGTGTTGTTCCTCCTCCTGAATGAGGGCCCTAGTGCCCCTTTTTATAGAGCAAAGGGGAGGCCAGGGTTACATAAAGGAATTACAGGTGTCGGGGCGTATGGTGCCCCATACGGAGAAGGGTAGGAACCCTGTCTTGTCGGGGCCACTGGAGCCGATGTGATCGTCGCTGTTGAGGCGTCCTTGGGTCGTGGCTTCCATCCTGGGCGCGGACGTGGTGGCGCGACAAGGCGGGAGCCGTACAGCACCCATCCCGGAATGTACAGTACGCGGTGAGGTCCCTCCGGGGTCTTGGGTACCTGTCCTCCAATAGCACGAAAGTAGTTAGGGCTCGAAGGGCGCGGAGCCGGCTTCGAGGTGGTGCCACGGGGCTGGGCGGGAGGAGAGCGGAGCCGGCCTCGAGGGGTTACAGTGCAGGGCTCGAGGGAGCGCGTAGCCGGCCTCGAGGGGTTACAGTGCCTGGCTTGGCCGAACAGTGCCGTACTGGTGCCCTTTTGCCCATGCTGTTGTGGTGAAAACGAGACTTGACCTTATACCGAGTCACTGTGGTACATGCTGTGCACTGGTGGACATGACCGGAGTAGGTGAAGACATTAAATGCGTGGCATGGGTTGGTTGGTACGGCTGTCTGTGCAGCAGCTCGAGGTCCTGCGGTAAGGCCGAGGTGTGGGGGCGCGCTCGCCCGAGGCCTGGAGGGCTCGAGCGAGACGGAGAGCGATCGTGCTCGCCCGAGGCCTTGCTGGGAGGGCTCGGGCGAGAGCAGACAGAGACAGAGCGTTCGGTTCGGGGTGTGCGTTGATTGGGGGTACCCTTTTTTGTACCACCGACAGTACCCCGAGGCCATGGGGAGTGGTTAGAACTCCCTCGTGGGCTTCCCGAAGAATCCTCCGTTGTTTGGGAACCTTCTGCCCAGCGGGCGCGCCTTTTTAGGCGGAAATCGTCAGGGAGCGGAGATCGCGGCGCCGTGTGTACTATCAACGGCTCGAAATGTGGGTTGGTAGTCTCATTAAAGTTTACGATTACCCTTCCTTTGTCGTGGGAGACTCCGTCCGAGGCTTGGCTCGGAGGGCTCGAGCGAGACGGAGAACGAGCGATCGTTCGAGGTCTGGCCTCGAGGGCTCGGGCGAGATGGAGACGGAGCGCTCGCCCGAGGCCTGAAAATCTCATGCTCACACCAAGAAAAGAGATTAGTCGTAACTGTCCGAGTTTTTAGACCCTCTTCGTCGAGGGGTGCCAGGCTGAACCGACTGGCCGGCTCCTCGAGCTGTCCGGCATGCCGATTGCCCTGGCTTGTCATCCCGCGAGTCCTTTCGATCGGATGCGAGGGGGGATGCCTCGTACTACCCCGAGTGGGCGAGTATCGAGGTTCCCGGTGAGCTGGTAACGGGGAATCCAAGTGAGAGCTCGTGCCCCGTTTGTTAGGGGTCGACTGTGGCCGGAGGCGGTCTCATAAAGCATGGGGGCTCAGTCTGCAGGAGTGCCGGGTCCATTCGATAGGACCCGGTGGCTCGATGCCTCCCTCCGAGGGGATCTCACTGCACGTCGAGCTCCCCGCCTTGGATACACGTGAGGGGCCTCGAGGGCTCGGCCCTCGAGTAATGCCGCGAGTGGTGCCCCTGGTGTCCCTGACTTGGGTGCTCGAGGCGGCTGTCGAAACCTTTTCGAGGGCCAGCCTTCGCTGCTTCGAGACTTAGGGCCGGGGCCCGTTTTTACCTTTGTGAAGAAGCCTCCGTCGTCTGGGAATCCTTCTGCCCGTTGGGCACACCTTTTTAGGCGGGGAAACCGTGGGGGCGGGGAGAGCGGCGGGACGGGAAGCGAGAGACGGTTGGCGGGCCCGGGTAGTGGAGCGAATGGGGAGGGTAACGCGTGTCCCTGCATCCGGCTCGAGACGTGGTTAGGTGGGCGCATTGAATGCATTCGGTTACCTTTTTACGTCGTGGGGAGATCCCGCCCGTCTGGATTTCCCCCTATAAATATCGAAAGAGGGGAAAAAAGAACCTTTTACTTTGCCTTTGCCTTCGCCGCCGCCGTAGCCTTTACGCCCTCTCCTTCGAGCTAGTGACTGGGGATTCCGGCCGCCCGTCCGCTGCTCGGATCCGTGCCGCGCCACCGTCATGGCCGCCCAGACACAGATGCTGCCGGCCGAGGACTGGAGCCGTCGAAGGTGACGCAGAGCAAAATGGACTCGCTGGTGGCCAGGGCTTCTGCGCCCCAACCCGGAGGGGGGACCCGCATGGTGGGTTATCCCGTCGGCGGAGCACCGGGAGCCGCACGCCGGAGGGGGAGGGGTACGGTGAGCTTCACGCGCTACCACCATATGGGGCTCGGCGTCCCGCCGAGCCGCTTCTTGCGAGGGCTGGCCCACCACTTCGAGGTGGAGCTGCAACACTTCTCCCCCAACTCCATCTCGCACGCCGCCATATTCGCCGCGGTGTGCGGGGGGTACCTGAAGATGGAGCCGCACGGGAGATGTTCGTCCATCTCTTCCGGGGCGAGCTCTTCATCAAGTCCCTGAAGCCCAGCGGGAGGCGGCCCGTGCGCATGGGCTCCCTTGCCATTACCGCGAGGGCGGGGACCTCGTCCGCCAACGTCCCCCCGAAGTACCTGCGATACAAGCTTTCACCAACCAGGCCGGGTGGGACGACCATTGGTTCTATCTGCGGAACGAAGGTGGCCTCCTTCCGCAGTACACCGGCAGGGTCCTTACCAAACGCCGGAGAAGTGGACCTGGGGCGTTGCGGCGGACAGGCAACGCCACCTGGCCCGCTGATGGAGATGATGAAGACGCTGGTGGATGAGAAGAAGCTGACCGTGCAAGCGGTCATTTGGGCGTTCCACCAGCGAAGAGTTCTTCCGCTGGCGGACCGCCCCCTTCTTATGCACGAGATGGGCCCGCAGGCTCAGCTCGAGGCGCTCAATCGCTCGAGGATGGCGGAGAGAGGCTGTCCCGGAACGAGGGCGTCTCCCGGGTGTCGATCACGATCCAGGGGCCGTTCGTCCCTGAACTCTCCTACCTGGTTGCGATGGCACCCGACGAGGGGTGTCTCGACCTGGTAAACCTCCCTCGAGTCGAGCTATCTCGAGCCTCCTCCCCCTCCTTCCTCCTTCGATCCGTTTGCGTCCGTCTTGTAGTTTGTCTCATTGCGCTTATTCTTTCTTCAGGGGGCATTTACTTGTCGCGCGTCGAGGCCCCCGGTGAGGGAGGACGCCGCGGGTTCTCAGGTGAGGCGCCTCTCTGCTCAGAAGGACAAGGAGAGCAAGGATGCCAAAAAGAAGAAAGAGAAAAATAAAAACTTGCGACGCTTAGCTCGGGAGCAGAGACTGGCGAAGGCTCGTCGTAACCGTCAGCCTGGGGATGGGTCCCCCGAGCTGAGCTCCTCGAGCTCGGAGGGGAGGAGAGTGGTGATGAGGAGGAGGGCGACGACGAGGGGATGGATGTGCGCTTGATGCGCGCGGGGCTCGTTGATGACAGGGCTGACCGCCTCTGTGCAGGAGGGTACACTGGAGGTCCCCCCGACAAAAGGGTCGCGCGGGACGCAGCCGCGGAAGGCGGCGCCGATCCCTGCCTCGTCGGGGGCCCGAGGTCCGTCGAGCTCCGCGCCGGATGAGCCCCTGGTCGTAAGGAAGCCCGGACCCGGAGCGCCTCCGCCACAGCGCCAACGGAGGCCGCCCCCCGCGTCAGCCCAGACGGGGGGGTCTCGAGAGGGGTCGGGCCTCGAGAGGCGGTCGACAGGTTGAGAAGGTTTTCGGGCCCGACCCCCGTGAGCCGTCAAGGGCGCCGTCGAGCCCGCGGAGGGGCGGGCGCAAGAGGAAGAGAGCGTCGAGCCCGCGATCACGAGCGTCGGGAGGGAGCCCGGAGCGTCTCGGGACAGGGGCGGGAGCCATCACCCCATCGCCGCCGGGACGCGGACGGCGGGAGCGGGGAGGAGGCGGCGAGGCGCGCACCCAGGGAGGGAGCGGAGCAGGTCCGGAGCCCGGGGCGGAGCGAGGCGCAGGACGTCGACGTAGGCACGAGGGTGGTACGGTCGCCCTCCCGCGATGTGGGACGGAAGGAGGGCTCTCCCTCGAGGTCCAGTGGGAGGCGTCGGGAGCCCTCCCCCAATCCCAGCCGTGGAGACGGCCCAGGCTCAGGGCTCGAGCCGTGGGGGCGGGCTCGAAGCCCCCGAGTGGGTCCGGCGATTCCGGGAAGAAGCCCAGCCGCCGCTTCGGGTGAGTAGTTTCCTGGGGTCTCGTCGGTAGGAGGCTTCCCTCTTTGCTTTTGATGACGCGTGCCATCTCCGTCTTCTCAGGGGGAAGCGCTCCTACCAGGAGGAGGTGGACCTCGCTTCGTCCAAGCGGGCCAAGACCTCGAGCCCCGTCGAGGCACAGGCACCTCGAGGTATGGCACCTTCCTCCGCTAGAGAAGCCGCTTGGCTGGAGAAGGCCCGAGCTGCCATGGCTCGAGGGGGGTCGGATGATCGTCGCGAATTTTGGTGAGGCCGTCGCCATCGACCAGGGGGGTCGAGGTACTCTTCCTGGTTCTGACATCTCCGTCATCTCGTATTGCAGGGGCCTCAGCTCATGGCATCGAGCCTGCCACCACCGTATCCGCCGAAGCGCTGCCTCCTCCCCCTCCTCCCCTCCCGTGATGGTGCCAACTGGGAGCGCCATCCTCCCCTCACCACGACGGGTGTTCCGGGGAAGCGCCTGGGGCGAGCACGGCCCCGCCGGCGTCTGGGGCTGAGGAGACTGCGCCCCTTGTGGCTCCGACCAGCACGGGCCGGGCTGCGGAGGAGGAAAGGGGGGAAGAGGCGTCGGCGGAGAAGGAGCCGACGGTGGAGGACCTCCTGAACGAGCTGGAGCAGGGGCCGCTCCTCGCGCGGGGCTCGATGACGGTGGGAGGCGCCCGAGGTGCCGGCTAGCGCCGACAAGGCGCCGGAGGGCCCGGCCGGGAAGAGGGCCCGGGGTCGAGCCTTCCCTCGATCGATCCGCAACAGGAAGTGCCAGGGAGGGACGGAGGGAGTCGGGGCCCGTGCCGTCGGGCGGCGGTTCGCTGTCGGGGCAGCTCGAGGCGGAGGAGGATCTGCCCGACATCGAGCTCGACCGACCGATATGGCCGTTTCCCGTCCCACTGAGCCCGCCCCTTGCCGTGGTTCCCATCGAGCAGCCGGCCCAGAGGGGGGGGCCCGCGCGAGGTGCGGTCCATCTCCGGGAGGTGGCCGTGCTTATGGCGGAGGCGGAGCGGTCCTGCTCCGAGGAGGCGGGCCGGTCCGCACAGGTGTCAGCCGCCCTCGCGCGGGCTGAGGCGGAGCTTCGAGATCTCCGCGCGGAGCTGAGCCGGAACGCCCAGATGGCGAGCCGGCTTAACGAGGCGGAGGCGGAGGTCCGGGTGGCTCGAGGCGAGGTCGCTCGATCCAAGGAGGAGGTCGCCGCCGCTCTCGAAGCGTCGAGGAAGGAGGCCGCGGACGCCCGAAGCGAGGCCACCTCTGCCCGGGTTGAAGCCGAGGCGGCGAAGCAGGAGGCTGCTGACGCCCGTGGCGAGGCCGCCGCTGCCCGAACCGCGCAGCGGAGGCGGAGGAAAGAAAAGAGGCCGAAGACGCCGTGAGTGGTGCCGCCACCGCCCGAGCTGCCGAGGGGGCGGCGCGGCAGGAGGTGATCCGCAAGGATCTGGCCCTGGTAGAGGCGGGCCGGCTGATCGAGGACCTTAGGTCCGAGAAGCTCCTCGCGCTGGCCGAGAAGCGCAGGCTGGAGCAGCGTGCTGAGGGCCTGACCAGCGACCTCGCCGCACTGGGGGGCAACACTGCGACGGTGAGGCTTACACCTTGTTCTTGTTTGGGTCTCGAAGTTTTTTGTTACGCCGCCGTCTCACTCTTCCTTGTTTGTTGCGCAGGGGTCGAGAAGACGGTCGAGGAGCTCCGCGGGACGAACCAGGCTCTCTTGGACCAGCTCCAAGACGAGACGATGGTGGCGGAGCGGGCTCGCTCTCTCTCGACCGGCTCGGCCCCATGTGGGGTGCTCCTCCTGTGACCGCGGCAGAAGGTGCGGTGGCTCGGGGCGATGCCTTGGTCGACGCCTTGTGCTTCTTCGACGCAGCCGCGCGGGACCGTGTCCGGCAAGCTCTCCATCACGGCGTCAAGCAGACACTCGCGGTTGTTCGCTCTGGTTTCCGCTTCCCGGTCCACGTTGTCGCGAATGGCTTCATCGAGATCGAGGGGAAGGATGAGGAGTGGAACAACCGCCGTGTCGACAAAATTTTGGAGAAGATGGAGAGGCCGGGGACGTCGCTCGCGAAGATCTTCGAGGAGGACGTGCTGCCTCCTGACGCCAGCAGCGGTGTCGGGAGCCCTCCTCCTTCGAGCTCGGGCGTCGAGGTCGAGCCTGCCATCGTGGACTCGGGGAGGAGTACCGCACCGACGAGGACTGAGGCCTGCGTGCCAAATTTGGGCGTCGAGGCCCTTGTAAGAATTCTATGACATAAATGAGGGTACGTCGAGACCCGAATGTATATGTGATTTGTTTATGAAAAGAGTTGTTTTCTTTTCAAATGCGTTTGACCGCTTCTCTTTGTCGCAAGCTCGAGTTTCTGCTAACTTAGTCTGTGTTCCTTCGATACGTCGCGAGCCCCTCGAGGGGAGGCGTAGGTAGGGCACCGTAGCCCGGGGGCGTAGGCGGCCGTCTACGTCGACGCCCCCGACCTGGAGGCTCGAGGTACTTTAAGATTTAGACGTCGCTAGTTCACTCGAGGCGCGAGTCGAGACGAGGGTCAAATTTTGAAAAGAAAACACGCGTTTTTTCCGGAGTCTGGGGGGCGTTTACCCCCTTGTCAGCCCCCGAGGGAGGCTCGACCCTGAGCTAGGCAGGGTCGAGGCTACCTTGAGTTGCTAAGTAACATGAAAGATGGAGCACGAGTTGCCCATTCATATTCAACGTGTTTGTACAAAGCAGTAAAATGAAACATGAACAAGGCCTCGAGGGCCTTAAGGGTAGAAGCGACGTAGCTGAGATATGTTCCACGCGTTCGCCAGGATCCTGCCTTGGTCGTCGTAGAGCTTGTATGTGCCTGGCTTGAGCACTTCGGCCACGGTGTATGGGCCTTCCCACGGAGGGGTGAGCTTATGGCGCCCTCGATTATCTTGCAGCCGTCGAAGCACGAGGTCCCCCACCGCCAGGTCCCTTTTGCGCACGTGCTTGTCGTGGTAGCATCGAAGTGTTTGCTGGTAGCGTGCAGAGTTGATGAGCGCCACGTCTCGGGCCTCCTCGAGCTGGTCCTTGGCGTTGGCGAGCCTTTCGTCATTGGTTTGCTCGTTGTAGGCTCGAAGTCGAGGTGAGCCGTACTCGAGGTCCGTAGGTAAGACGGCCTCGGCGCCGTAGGTTAGGAAAAACGGAGTGAACCCGGTGGCTCGACTCGGCGTAGTCCTGAGGCCCCACAGCACCGAGGGGAGTTCTGTAGCCCACCCCTTTCCGAAATTCTTGAGGGTCTTGAACAGCCTTGGCTTTAGCCCATGGAGTATCATGCCGTTGGCGCGCTCGACCTGCCCGTTGCATTGGGGGTATGCGACCGAGGCCCAGGTTACGCGAATGTTGTTGTCATCGCAGAAGTTGGTGAACTTTTTGCCCGTGAATGGGTGCCATTGTCGGTGATGATGACATTAGGCACCCCGAACCGGTACATGATGTTGGCGATGAACTCGACAGCCCTCTCGGAGGTGGGGTCTCCTATCGGCTTAGCCTCGATCCACTTGGTGAACTTGTCGACGGCCACGAGCATGTGTGTGCCCTCCACTTGTCCTTTTGAGGGGACCCACGAGGTCGAGCCCCCAAACGGCAAATGGCCAAGTGATTGGGATCATCTGCAGGGCGTGTGCGGCGGTGGTTGGTGCGTTGCTTGGCGTAGAATTGACACCCATGGCATGCTTGGACCAAACGCTTGGCATCCCCAATGGCGGTCGGCCAATAGAAGCCTTGTCGGAAGGCGTTGCCAACCAGGGCCCTCGGCGCTGCGTGGTGGCCGCAAGCCCCCGAGTGCATATCGTCGAGGAGCTTGCGCCCTTCCTCGAGTGGGATGCAGCGTTGAAGGATTCCAGTCGGACTTCGTCGGTATAGCTCCCGTTCGTCGCCGTAGATGACGTAGGTCTTGGCCCTCCGAGCGATGCGTCGGGCCTCCGTCTTGTCTTCTGGTAGCTCGCCTCGCGTCAGGTAGTCGAGGTAGGGCGTCCGCCAGTCGAGGGGCCGTGATGACGAAGAGGCGTGTGCGTCGACCTGCATCGCCTCTGCGGACGTCGAGGGGTCCTTCTCGAGGGGTGGTGTTGAGGTCGAGCCCCCGTGTCTTGCTCGAGGGGTGGCGTCGAGGGGCCAGCCCCGGGTCGATTTCGACGGATGGCTCGAAGACGTCCCTCGAGAAGACGTCTGGCGGTACCGTGCCGCGCGTGGACGCCAACTTTGCCAGCTCGTCTGCGGCCTCGTTGTATTCCGAGCTACGTGGTTGAGCTCGAGGCCGTAAAACTTGTCTTCCAGCTTGCGCACCTCCCCGCAGTATGCCTCCATCTTGGGATCGATGCAGCTTGAAGCCTTCATAACCTGGTTGACGACGAGCTGCGAGTCTCCTCGGGCGTCGAGGCGTCGGACCCCGAGCTCGAGGGCGATGCGCAGCCCATTGACGAGGGCCTCGTACTCGGCGACGTTGTTGGAGGCGGGGAAGTGCAAGCGTAGCAGGTAGCGCATGTGTACTCCGAGGGGTGAGATGAAGAGCAGGCCTGCTCCTGCCCCCGTCTTCGTGAGGGATCCATCGAAGTACATGGTCCAGAGCTCGGCTTGAATCTGTGCCGGCGGGAGCTGAGTGTCGGTCCATTCAGCAACGAAGTCCGCCAACGCTTGCGACTTGATGGCCTTTCGCGGGGCATAGGTGATGGTCTCCCCCATTAGTTCGGCGGACCACTTGGCGATGCGCCCCGTGGCCTCCCGATTGTTGACGATCTCTCCGAGGGGGAAGGACGACACCACCGTCACGGGATGAGCGAGGAAGTAGTGCTGGAGCTTGCGCCTTGTGACGATGATGCCGTAGAGCAGCTTTTGGATGTGCGGGTACCGGACCTTGGCCTCGGAGAGTACCTCACTGGTGAAGTATACCGGTCGCTGGACCGGCAATGTATGACCCTCCTCGTGCCTCTCGACGGCTATGACCGCGCTAACCACCTGAGTGGTTGCGGCCACATAGAGGAGGAGGGGCTCGGGGGAATCGTCACCTTCGGCTGGTCGCGGGGGCACGAGAATTGGTGCAGAAGTCAGCAGCCCCTTCAACTTGGTTAAGGCCTCCTCGGCTTCGGCGGTCCACGCAAAGTGTTCCGTCTTTTTTAGCAGGCGGTAGAGGGGTAGTGCTTTTTCCCCCAGCCTCGAGATGAATCTGCTGAGAGCGGCTAGGCAGCCTGTTACTTTCTGCACACCCTTGAGGTCACGAATCGGGCCCATCCTCGTGACTGCTGAGATTTTTTCAGGGTTTGCCTCGATCCCCCGTTGTGAGACGATGTAGCCAAGTAGCATGCCTCGAGGCACACCAAAGACACACTTCTCGGGGTTGAGCTTCACATTCTTGGCCCGGAGGCACTCGAACGTGGTCTCGAGGTTGCTGATGAGGTTCCCTACTTTTTTAGTTTTAACCACGATGTCATCGACGTAGGCCTCGACGGTCTTGCCTATGTGCTCGCCAAAGATGTGCTGCATACATCGTTGGTACGTCGCCCCGGCGTTTCGAAGGCCGAAGGGCATCGTAACATAGCAATACATACCAAATGGCGTGATAAAAGAGGTCGCAAGCTCATCGGATTTTCTCATCCTAATTTGGTGGTAGCCGGAATACGCATCAAGGAACGAAAGCACTTCGCACCCAGCAGTGGAATCGACGATCTGGTCAATTCTAGGTAAAGGAAATGGAACTTTTGGACATGCTTTATTCAGACCAGTGTAATCTACACACATCCGCATTTTTCCATTCTTTTTCCTAACTAATACAGGGTTAGCTAGCCACTCTGGGTAAAATACCTCCTTGATGAATCCGGCCGTCAAAAGCTTGTGCACCTCCTCGCCGATGATCCTGCGCTTTTCCTCGTCGAAGCGGCGCAGGCGTTGCTTCACTGGTCTGGACCCGGCCTGGATCTCCAAGGCGTGCTCGGCGACTTCCCTCGGTATGCCCGGCATGTCCGAGGGGTTCCACGCAAACATGTCGATGTTCGCGCGGAGAAAGTCGACGAGCACTGCTTCCTATTTGGGCTCGAGGCTGGTACTGATGGTCAGCGTCTTGCCATTGGCCGAGGTCGGGTCGACGGGTATTTGCTTGGTGTGCTCAGCCGGCTCGAAGGTGCCGGCGTGACGCTTTGCTTCTGGGGCCCCCTCGGTGGCCAGAGCTGCCAAGGCCTCGAGCGAGTCGAGGTGGACGTTGGCCTCCCCCCGCTCGACGCACTCCACGTCGCAGTGGTATGCGTGCTCGTAGGAGGTGTCAACGGTGATGACCCCTTTTGGCCCCGGCATCTTGAGCTTCAAGTACGTGTAGTTAGGAATCGCCATGAACTTGGCGTAGCCTGGCCGGCCGATGATGGCGTGGTAGGTCCCTTGGAAGCCGACCACCTCGAAGGTGAGCGTTTCCTGACGGAAGTTTGCCGGCGTGCCGAAGCAGACCGGCAGGTCGATGCGCCCAAGGGGGTGGGCTTTCTTTCCTGGTACTACTCCGTGGAACCCCCCGACGCTGGGTCGAAGCTGTCCCTCTGAAATCCCCAGGAGGTCGAGGGTCTCGAGGTATATGATGTTGAGGCTCGAGCCCCCATCCATCAACACCTTGGAGAACCGAACGTCGATTATGATGGGGTCGACGACGAGGGGGTAAGCCCCCGGGTTTATGACCCGGTCCGGATGGTCGTCACGGTCGAACGTGATTGGCGCATCGGACCAGTCAAGATACCGGGGGGCGTCGTGGCCAAGCGAAAAGATTTCCCGGCGCTCCTTCTTTCTTTCTCGAGCTGAGAGCCCGACGGTCGGCCCCCCGTAGATCATGTAGCAGTCGCGCACCGGGGGGAAGTCGCCATCTGCGTTTCTGCCGCCGCGTCGATCGGTATCCTTTCCCTTAGGCGCGTCTTCCCTCTTATCGCCGAGCTTGGAGTAGTAGCCCTTCAACAGTCGGCAGTCTTTCAACTTGTGGTTGACGGGGCCCCTTGTGGTAGGTACAGGGATCCTCGAGCATCTGGTCGAAAACAGCCCCATCGGGGGGGCCTCGGGGCTTCTTAGGCTCGAGGGCGCCCGCGAGCACCTCTTTGTCGTCGTCGTCATCGGCGCCACGCTTCGCCTTCTGGCCCTTGCGTTTGTTTTTCTTCCTTTTGTTGCCGTCATTGTTGTCGTTCTTGGCGTCGTTGCCCTTGCTGGAGCCCTCCGGCGCGATCACCGCCTTGCCTTTGTCCGTGGAACGGCCAAAGAAGGCCCCCACTGCTTCGTCGCCCGAAGCAAAGCTGGTGACGCGATCCATCAGGTCCTCGACCGTCCCGGGACGGTAGCGTCCTAGCTCATGAACAAGCTCTTGGCATGTCGTGCCCGCGAGGAACGCTGAGATGACGTCCTCGTCAGGCACGTGGGGGAGCTCGAGACGCTGCTTCGAGAACCGTCGAGCAAAGTCGCGGAGGGGCTCGTCCGCCGCCTGCCTGCAACGCCGTAGGTCCCAGGGGTTGCCTGGACGCACGCAGGTCCCCTTGAAATTCCCGTCGAAGACCCTGACTAGGTCGGCCCAGTCATGGATCCGATCCGGCGGGAGCCCCTCGAGCCACCGGCGGGCGGTGTCCGAGAGGTAAAGTGGGAGTTGACGTATGATCACGCGGTCGTCGTTCTTCGCTCCGCCCAGTTGGCAGCCAAGGCGGAAGTCCGAGAGCCAGAGCTTGGGCTCGACCTCCCCGTCATACTTCACGATGTTGGTCGGCGGTCGGAAGCGGTCGGGGAGGGTTGAGCTGCGGATGGCCCGGCTGAAGACTCGGGGGCCCGGGGGCTCGAGGACCTGCCGGTCCTCGTCGCTGTCGTAGCGCCCCCCTCGATGGGCGCTATAGCCACGCTCTTGGGCCCCCTTGTCCTTGCGCCGTCGGTTGATGTCGTTGCGGGCGTCGTTGGGGTCTCGAGGTGGCCGGTTGTCGACGATCCGTTCGCGGACTGGCCTAGCTCGAGAGGCGTCCGGCTGGTGGACGGATGCCTCGCGAGCGTCGTGGGGCGTGTCCGCCGGTCTCCCCGAGGCTGCTCCGCGTCGGCGTGACGCCGAGCTCTCGGCCTGCTGCACCGCGGCTGTCTCGAGGAGGTTTTTCATTTCTCCGAGCATGCGTCTGGCATCGGGGTTGGAGACGGCGGGCATGTCACGGAGCATCATAGCCGCCGCCACCACGTTCTGGCCGGCTCGCGGGAAACATGCTTCAGGGCGTGCTGGTGCCCCGTCCTCGAGGATCCGCCGGTGGACCTCTCGAGCCCGGCCTCGAGCTCCGGCTCCTCGGGGCTGGGGTGGTTCCTGCATCAGGGTTTGCCGGAGCTGTAGCAGGTGTCGCCGTTCTTCCTCGGCTTTGGTGATTGCCTCTTGCACTTGTGCGAGCTGCGCCGCCCGGCCATCGTCGTGCTTAGGCGGTACAACCGGTGCAGGAGGTTCGTTCCTTCCCTGAACGCGTGATCCGCCTGCCGCGGCCACGTCGCTAGGTCCCTCTAGGTCGAGGGCCGGCCTGCCGTCGTCGCCTTCGTCCTCGGTGTCGCATACGACTCCCTCGAGTTGGAAGCACTCCCTGGTGGGATCCCAGAGGTCGGGGTCGTGGTAGTCGTATTCGTCGGAGTCGGAGCTGTTGACTGGCACGCCGCCTTGACCGATGCTGGGACCGCAGCTCGCGGTACCATTCTCCGACGGTGGCTCGCCGAGGTGGCTCGAAGGCTCGCAAGAAGTCGCGGTCGACGCACGCGGGGTGGACGATCTCCAGGCTGGCCATGGCCTGCAGCAGCGCGCCCGGACGCTGCTCCCGGTCCGCCATCGTCTGGTCCTGATGGCGCTCGTCGAGGCGGTGGGCGTATACAGCCGCAGAGTTGTCGAGGCCGACCGGGAACCGCTGGCGTCGAGCGCGGCGCGACCCGTGCGGGAGGAGGCTGAGTGGCGTCGACGGCGCATGGCTCGGAGGCCTCTGGCCTGGTTCCCGGTCCGTACGCATGATGAATGTGAAGTCGCTAGGCGGGTGCGGGTGCGCCCTGTAGGTCTCCGGCCGCTGCGCCGGGCTGGTTTCCCCTTGGGGACCCTGCACCGGCTACGGGGGTGTAGGCGTTTGCCGCAGGCACCGCCTGCGCCCGACGACGATGATGACGACGGCGCCGCTCGCGATGTGGCGACATGTGGTGGTGCGGGCGACGCGTCACGCCCCCCGCGCGGGGTGGCGTGACCCGCACTCCGCTCAGGCCCTCCGTGGAGAGCAGAGTCAGCTCGTTGCCGTTGCCAGTGGTCCAGGAACTCGAGGCTCCCGAACCAGACGACGGCACCAGCCGAGAACAGAAGAGGGGATGAAGCCATCCAGGAATCAACGAGAAATCGGCTCGGACACGCGAAGTCCCCTACCTGGCGCGCCAACTGTCGGTGTTTCGTACCCGGGGGTATCACACCAACGAGTGATATGATCGCGTGCTTCTCTTCCTGGATGGTGATGCAAGAGGACACAAGGATTTATCCTGGTTCGGGCAAAGAAGGCCCTACGTCCAGCGGGGGGGATGTTCTTGTATTACTTGCACCTAAGTGCTCGTACAGGGGAGAATACAAGCTCAGTGAGCGTGGACCGGGGTCCGGACTCGTGCCTGTGTGTGGACTCGTGTGTTGTGTTCCTCCTCTGAATGAGGGCCCTAGTGTCCCCTTTTATAGAGCAAGGGGAGGCCAGGGTTACATAAAGGAATTACAGGTGTCGGGGCGTATGGTGCCCCATACGGAGAAGGGTAGGAACCCTGTCTTGTCGGGGCCACTGGAGCCGATGTGATCGTCGCTGTTGAGGCATCCTTGGGTCGTGGCTTCCATCCTGGGCGCGGACGTGGTGGCGCGACAAGGCGGGAGCCGTACAGCACCCATCCCGGAATGTACAGTACGCGGTGAGGTCCCTCCGGGTCTTGGGGTACCTGTCCTCCAATAGCACGAAAGTAGTTAGGGCTCGAAGGGCGCGGAGCCGGCTTCGAGGTGGTGCCACGGGGGCTCGAGGGGCGCGGAGCCGGCCTCGAGGGGTTACAGTGCAGGGCTCGAGGAGCGCGTAGCCGGCCTCGAGGGGTTACAGTGCCTGGCTTGGCCGAACAGTGCCGTACTGGTGCCCTTTTGCCCATGCTTGTGGTGAAAACGAGACTTGACCTTTATACCGAGTCACTGTGGTACATGCTGTGCACTGGTGGACATGACCGGAGTAGGTGAAGACATTAAATGCGTGGCATGGGTTGGTACGGCTGTCTGTGCAGCTCGAGGTCCGTGCGTTAAGGCTCGAGGTGTGGGGGCGCGCTCGCCCGAGGCCTGGAGGGCTCGAGCGAGACGGAGAGCGATCGTGCTCGCCCGAGGCCTTGCTGGGAGGGCTCGGGCGAGACAGAGAGCGATCGTGCTCGCCCGAGGCCTTGCTGGGAGGGCTCGGGCGAGACGGAGACAGAGCGTTCGCCCGAGGCCTTGCTGGGAGGGCTCGGGCGAGACGGAGACGGAGCGTTCGCCCGAGGCCTGGCTGGGAGGGCTCGGGCGAGACGGAGACAGAGCGTTCGGGTGTGTGCGTTGATTGGGGGTACCCTTTTTTGTACCACCGACACGTGGCGACGTGGAGGCCGTGCACCGCCCATCCCGGCACGTACGATACGTGCGTAGTCCCGCCAGGTCTTAGGGGTACCTGTCCTCCAATCATATGACAGCAATTAGGGCTCGAGGGGCGCAGAACCGGCCTCGAGGTGGCGCCTGCGGGAGGCTCGAGCTCCGCAGGTATGGGCGAGTTCCGGGGAACCTGGTCGTACAGCGGAAATCCGGGTCTCGAGATGTGACCGGGACGTGCCACAGTGCAGGGTATGGTCGAACAGTGCTGTACTAGTGTCTTTTCACCCATGCTTATGGTAAAAAGGAGGTTTGACTCAGACTCCGGTTCACTGTGGCGCATGCTGCGTCTCAGAGGATGTGACGGGGGTAGGTGAGTGCATTAAATGTTTGGTGTGGGGTTGGCATCCGGTGCTTGGCGCTGCTCGAGGGGCGTGATGTGCCCTCGAGGGGTAGGCAGCCGGGCCAGCGAGGCTCGAGGGCCCTGTGCCGGGTCTCGAGGGGTGGTGTATGGCGGTGGCGGGCTCGAACCCCTTGAGCCAGGGCTCGAGAGGCTGGCTACCACGAGGTGGTTTGTGAGGCATTTGGCGAGCCTAGGCTTCCCCGTGGTGGGCCGGTGTTGTGGGTTTTGACAGGTTGGCATTCGGGTGGTTAAGTCCAGCCGGGCTTACTATTAATTGGTGTTCTAGGTTTTAACCCGTGTGTTTTCCGTTGATTGGGGGTACCCCTTTGGCGTTCCCCCTACAATACGTTCATACATAGCAGAACAGAGACACTTATGAGACTTTGATAATACCAATAGCAGACGTGGCGAAGCGCGCATATCAAACTAGTATAATTGCCGCACGGGCGGATCGGAGCCAAGTGGACACGCGCCGGCGCACAGTATACCGGAGGCACCACGCGCCGCGCTATCGAGCTTCATTCGGACTGTCCGCACTGGGACTGGTATATGCTACTGAAGTAAAGCTTTACCGTAAAAAGAAGCTGCAGCGCTAGACTGTATACCCTCCGCAACAAACGAACATCCGCTGAATGTAGCGCTATACAGGAGGTACAGGCGTGGAACCGCGGGCTGCTGCGGCGCGCGCAGAGTGAGGCGGGGGAGAGGGGAGTGTGGTGACTGGCGGGCCCCACTTTCTTAACTAACTAAAAAATGTTATATCTCACAAACCGAAAAGTCAAATTAAATTTCGATTGCACCATTGAATTCGTTGCAATTAATTCTTCAAAACTAGATCTCTCATTGATATATTTAGATAAAGTGATAAATGGACCCACAGTAGATAGAGGATGATATAGAGGATGTATGGATGCGGAAGAAATAAATATAGAGGAAAAAATCTTAATGACCAGACAGTATAGAGGATAAAAATAAAGGAACGTGAGTGCGGACAGTGTCAGGCTCCGATCCGCCGCGCGCATGGCATGAGCGCGGGGAACGTGCGACGGAGACGGACCTGCAGGCTGCAGGTGTACCGTACCGAACAAGAGGCACCACCGCCACTGCATGAGTGCATGACAGACAAAGCAGCACTGCACGACCGCCGCATAGGACTGCAGGTGATCGATCAGTAGGGAGAATCAGAGAGGCAGCATGCATACGACTCCAGAGCTGCAGAACAAGCAGACATCCGTTTTCTGGCAGTGGCGCAGACTGGCAAGGCGTCCGGTGCTCAAATCGTTAGTTGTTTGGTCTCTAAAAGAATATTATTGATTTTCAATGATAACTTATAAATAGTTAGCTAAACTAGACATATAAATAAATTCTATTTTGATGAGACAACCTATAAAAGTAGCACTCTTATTGGCTATCGAGGAGAGAGATCAAATAGTTAACTATTGGGAAGTCGCTAGCTATTTGATCTCTCCTCGATAGTCAATAAGAGTGCTACTTTTTTTATTATTTTTATATGTCATCTCGCTAGCTATTTGTAAAGTGCTATTGAGAGCCAACAGAATTCCTCCTAGCTAGCTACTACTCCGTCCCATAAAAAGAGTCGCTATGAGATGCGTGCTGGTCAAACTTTCTCAACTTTGACTGAGTTTATATAAAATATGTGTAATATTTTTATCTCCAAATAATTTTATTATAAAAGTATATTCAAAGATCTATCAATGACACTAATTATGTAACATAAATATTAATACTTTATTATATATGTTTGGTCAAAGTTTAAACCTGTTGATTTTTTGGGAAGCGAGAATGACTCTTTTTTAGGGACGGAGGGAGTATTTGACGACCATTGCGGATGACCTATGATCCATGGTGTGAGTTGCATTGCAGGCTTGCAGCTAGACCTGGACGCATGGCAACGTGTGATGATCCTTCCCAGTTCCGACCACCACTTTGCATGCAAAAATGCATCCCATGAGCTCCGTAGCTCTAGACCTTTGAGACAAAAAAAAAAAGTCAGGCACGGGACAGAGAGTACAAGTGATCCTGCCGTGGCGGAGCTAGAGAAAATTCAAGCCTTGTAGGTATATAATTTTATTGTATCGGTATATATATGATGAAAAATTAAATGTAATTACTGTTTTCAGATTTTTTATGGGTGTGGCTGCACCCCTTGCTATTATTATAGATCCGCTCATGGCTCCTGCCTATGGACAAGTACCGTACTTTTGTGTCCCATAAAAGATCTCTAAATTCCGTTTCATGAACTTATTCACTAAACTTTAGTTTTTTTAGTGGCTAAAATACCAAATACACTCATGAAAAGGAACTAAAATAATATTTTAGTCCTTTTCAGTAGAGGTGTTTGGTTAGTCACTAAAAGAAAAACTAGTAAAGTTTACAGAGGTGTGACACTGTGACTAACATACGTCTCCTTAAAACTTGTTGCTCTCCGTCCCCTTATCTCCCAGCACTCCAGCAGAGACATAGACTTCTTTTAAGACCACGATGCAAAGATTATAGTTAAGCATCATGGGTCGGGGCAGCGAACATGCATGGTGATGATTTGGAGTAGTACGTTATGATGGTACAACATGCTGATGTTACTACGACAATACTGTACAAAAAACTGCTTTAATTAATTATACTACTACTAGTAGTCATCAAATGTGAAAACACTGCTTCGATTTACCAAGTGTCCATTCATCACCAAATGCCCCAACATAGATGGTTCAGGGACAACATCGAATATGATATGATTAGTATAAAAGCTAGAAGCAGCACTAGGTCCACAGTGTGATGCTTTGAAAAAGACCATCACTAATCAGGGGCCACGGATTGAGTGGTAGCGTTATGATTGCATAGCAATGGGCGTAT
This sequence comes from Coix lacryma-jobi var. lacryma-jobi, assembly GCA_009763385.1. Lineage (NCBI taxonomy): Eukaryota > Viridiplantae > Streptophyta > Magnoliopsida > Poales > Poaceae > Coix > Coix lacryma-jobi. Next base: position 1,934,502 of record CM019830.1, on the reverse strand, counting down.
TTATTTTGCATACACTACTCCATAAAAGACTAATGAGCTTTAGTCTCGATAAAAATTGCGTATGATACCAAAAACTCTTTAGTCCGGTTGATAATACCAACCGGGACTAAAAGTCTCCTGCCCAATTAGATATTTGCAAGAGTCCCGGTTGGTATTACCAACCCGGACTAAAGGTCTTCCATCCGATACTAAAGGTCTCTCATGGATCAATTCGAAAGGAGAGTGTACATGACTGTATCACATGTGGTGTACAGTTGAGTTGATAAGGAGTTTAGCAAGAAATGTCTCTCTAGAATTTTATTTATTTATTCCTCTAAGGATGGGCTTTAATATAAAAATGCATTTATAATATATTTTAAGGGTGGCTATCCATATGGATAGTCTCATATCTATATCTCTTATAATTGTAAATCTCACTAACAATTCTTTCAACATGTAAACCGTCTACCTTATCAATACACTTCACATACAATTAAATTTCACTAGCATAGATGATGTCCACGTCAACAAAAACACATAAACATTATATTGCCTAAGTCACATGCAACGCGATCTGCTAGCATTTATTTATAGTAGTCGATTTCTTTGTATAAGTAATTATATAATTTAATTTTATTCTAAACTATCCATAATTTCTGCAGCAACGCGTGGGATATTCTTCTAGATAACTGCACAGTTTTGGACCCAGTTCCTGATTTCCTGAGGGAATTGGAAGCCAAGAAATGTATTTGTTGTATGTGTCCAAAGAAAAAAAGAGTCACGAGTTATGGGCCTCTGTGGGCTTTCGGCACGGTCACCTGACATGAGCATTGCCCGCCGCAGAGCCCACTATTCCCTGGGATGACAAGTGCGCGTACTGGGCTTACTATCGGAGGCCATCTTGAATGAAAAGATTAATAATACGGCATACAAGATGATTAGGCGAAGGCGCCGCGCGAAGACGCGAGGAACAGGCAGGCCCGCCGTAACTACCGCCAACGCGTGACCGCGGCGCCGCACCCACCCGTTCCGTGCCGTCACCGCCGAGCTGTTCCGTTCGGTGCACCTGGTCTATGAGCCCCAGGAGGGTCCAGGGACTGAACACTCACCGACTCGTCGTTGGATTTATTACTAGTAGCACCGACATTTAGGGCAGTCCCAGTGGGTATTAATGGTGCTTTCTATCCCTATTAAATGAGATGTCACATAAACAAAAATAGTGACATGACAGTCTAATTAATGAAGAAAGAGAAGAAACCGTTTCTTATGAGAGAAACCATGTCTACTAGTCTAATTAATGAAGAAAGAGAAGAAACCGTTTCTTATGAGAGAAACCATGTCTACTCTTGAACCGAGGCACAAAGAAACCGTAATTTTACCATTGGGAGGAAACCACCAGTTTCTATCGCCTGCACACCCGCGTGCGCTCGCTTGCATGCTGGCCTGCCTGCTCGTGTGCTGGCCGCCGCCGCACGAGCTTGCCCACGCCACCGCGCGTGCTGGCGTGCTTGGCAGCAGAGTGCCTGCCGACTGCCGTGCCATCATCCTCTCACACTCAGGCCGCTCGCAGTCCGCACATGCCGCACCATCGTCACGCAGACTGCTCACGTCCGCACCGGCCATGCCGCCGTCGCCCAAGCTGTGCTCCAGGACAAGATCCATTGTGAGGGCCAGCACGAGCTCCATGGTGAGGGCCAGCATGAGCTCAGGCCAAGCGAGCTTGATTGACGTTAGCTTGCATCCTGCGGCCTCCTCTCCCGATCTACTCTTCTGTGCTTGTGCTTGTGCTTGTGCTTGTGCTTGTGCTTTGTCTTGACCAAGAAGAGCTAGTCAGGAGGAAGACGGAAGTAGGAGAGAGAAAAAATAACAAATATTTATTGTACCAAGACACCTGCATTGTGTGAACTAGTTTCTATAGATAGTTTCTTGCTGATGTGGCTGTTATGGAAACCGTGTATAGTTTCTATTATTGGGACTGCCCTTGTTGCCACTACTGTCTCCTGGTTTCCTTGTCGGAAAGAAAAGAACCCGTGCTCGCCGGTCGCCGCCTTTTCAACTTCATCCACGCCGCCGCCGTGCGCGCTCTCTCCATTCACCAACGGACGTCCTCACCACCGCCGTCTCCATCTTCCATCGCCAGGGCCCGTCCGGCGACCGACGTCCGGTGCATAGACCGCTCCTACGTGACGTACGAGCGCCGCCCGCGTGCGTGTCCCTCTCACCTCCCTCCAACTCCAGCCGCGGGGCCCGCATGTCTCTCCGTCTGCCTCTGCCCCTCGCCTCCCCGAACCGTCAATCCACACTCACTGACAAGACGCCCTGCGCTGGACCTGTCCTGCCTGTCAGTGCCTGACGGGTAAGCGGACGGAGGCCGAGGCCGCGCTCTCCCCCTCTCGGCCCGCGCGTCAGTCGCGGCTTTCTCGCGCCCCCCAGACCCGGGGGACGCGTGCCCGTGCTCCTCCCCCTCCGCCCGCTCGGCCTCCTCCTCCTCGGTCCTCCTCGCCAGTCTCCCTCCACCCAACGCACGCAACGAATACAAACAGCAGAGGGCAGCGAGCGGGCGAGCGGGCGGAAAGGGAAAGCGAAGGGGCGACGCCGAGTGCTGCTCAAGTGGAGCTGAGCCAAAAAGCGGGCGGCGGCACCGCACCGCGCACAGCAGGGCGTGGGTGGGACTTGGGAGTGGAGCGAGCCTTGTCTCCATCCGGCGGCTGGCTAGGGGCGCTTCATTCGCGCGCGGCTGCTCGCTCTTTCCATGGTGTGGCTGTGGCGATAGCTGGAGCCTGAAGCGGCGGGTAGTGGTGTGCAGACGGAGCAGGCCGCCACGGCGAGGAGGAGGAGGAAGAGATGGTCGTCTGCTCCATGCGCAAGTCGTTCAAGGACTCGCTCAAGGTGCTCGAGGCCGACATCCAGCACGCCAACACCCTGTGAGTGCCCCCAATTCCTCCTCGATCCTTTTCCGGGGTCTGTTTCCGTGATTCCGTCACGGCCGGCCCGATTTCACGCTCGCAGTCGCAGCAGCAGCTGCCGCCTGCCGCGCACACTTCGATCTCCACGCCGTCCCGCGCCGCGCTAGCGAACGGCCGGCTCCACCCGATTCCTCAGCGGAATCAGGGCGAAATAAAAGTTGCCTTGCTGTGTGTGTGGATGCTTCAGTGGTGGCGGTTCAGCTCTCATGTCGTGTCACGCCGCGCGCATGAGCGGTGGGTGGTGGGTGGACGGTGGTTGCCGACGCTCGGCACGCCTTGCTTTCCTGGCGCGTGCCCTTGTGCTCGCTGTCACTGACTGCCCAAACAACTCCACAGGGCAGCGGATTTCTCCAGGGACTACGACGGGGCCTGCCTCCAGATGCGCATGTCCTACAGCCCCGCCGCCCACTTCTTCCTCTTCCTCGTGCAGTGGACCGACTGCAGCCTCGCCGGCGCGCTTGGGCTGCTCAGGATCCTAATCTACAAGGTGCTGGTTTCTGTTCCTCGATCACTTCCTGTGATGTGGCGTGGTTTGGTGTCAGGATTTGATGCCGTTCTGTGCTGTGCTTTCGCTGTTGTGCTCAAGCAAAAACTTTGTTGTTCAGGTTTATGTGGATGGGAGTACTACCATGTCCACCCACGAGAGGAAAGCAAGCATCAGGGAATTTTATGGCAAGTGTTCTGCAACAACTGGGGTCTGGGGGAAAAAGAACATCTATTTGTAAAACAGCAACTGAAAAAGAAAAATGCCTGTTTGTGATTTAGGTCTTGTCTTGTGATATTGATTCACATTGTTTGCTTGTTGCAGCTGTTATATTTCCCTCCCTTATGCAACTTCCCAAGGGGATCAGCGACGTCGATGACCGGAGGCAGAAGGCGGTGTGCACCGAGAGATACCGGAGGAGAGATGAGGACGAGGGCAAGAGGCCGGTTTCGGAGATCGACATCGAAAGGGAGGAAGAGTGTGGCATTTGCATGGAGATGAATAGCAAGGTGGTGCTACCCAGCTGCAGCCATGCTATGTGCATGAAGTGCTACCGTCAATGGTGAGAACTGAGCCTTTACACGACATTAACATTTAACAGAATAACAGATTAAGCAAAAGTTGCTGCATACTCTATTTGAATTGAATGTTCCCACTAATAGTATACTCTTTAGAACCAGTGATCGGGCCTTGGTCAGCCAATTATTTAGTTTCATTGTCTCATCTTTAAGGCAGCTTGCATCGCTGTATGATATGAAATACGAATACAACCATATGCTGAACTATCTGCTGCAGAGATATACTATTAGATATAGTAGCTGTATTGATTGAGGATTGAGCCATGTGATATCTATCCTTGTTTTTGCAGGCGATCAAGATCTCAATCCTGCCCCTTCTGTCGGGACAGCCTCAAAAGAGTAAACTCCGGCGACCTGTGGATGTTCACCGACTGCCGGGACGTAGTTGACATGGCGACAGTGACCAGAGAGAACATCAGGCGCTTGTTTATGTACATCGAGAAGCTGCCTCTCATTACGCCGGATAACATCTTCTACGCCTATGATTCTCATGTAAAATAGCTCGAGCTGTAGTAGTACACGATGACTTGCTCACCATTGTTTTCTGAGAGTGATGACGCATGGCTTATTGATTCATGCAGAGGATGTTCCTCGTCCTAGGATGTGGCTAAAAGCTTGGAGCAGGGTGTGAACTCTGACGAGAGACCTTTTGAGTCTAATCTAACTGGGTGTATAGTCTGTTCAGGTTTCTGTAAATGTTTTGTACATATTTATGGCGCCGTGAAAAATCTTTAGGGGGCAGCATTGCGTTGTTAAGTATGCAGATGCAGGCTCTAATTGTGGTGCACTTGGTGCATGGGTTCAATAGGAAGCTTGAAATGCTCTGTAGTTTCAGATGGATATTTTTGTGTATCGAACTGTTTGCTTTTATTCCTTGCTTCCTATCGGTGCAATGCAAAGCTATCATGGTGATCTTTTCTGGTTGGAATGGTTAACCCAGTGACTGTTTGGACCCAAGGCTAAAATTTTATTGCATACTCCCTCCGTATCACAAATAGAGTTCGTTTTGGACAGCGACACGGTCTCTAAAGCATAACTTTGATCACTTATTTCTTTAAAAATGTTTGTTATAAAGTGGTATATATATATACTTTTATGAAAGTAGTTTTCAAGATAAATTTATTTATATGATTTTTATATTTCTAAACTCAATAATTTAAAAGTTATTCATGATATATATTCTCAATGTTTAACCGAAACATTTAGGAGTATATGAATGGACCCAACGGTATCGGTTGAGACGTCATCTGCTACTACGTCACCGCTCCTGCACCAACCAGATTGCTGCACGCATGGAGCATCTCCGTGAAGTACTAAAAGCACTCACAATGCAGACTCTACTATAGAGTCTAAACCTATTTATTACACTCATATTTATTGTATTTTGCTAATGTGGTAGTGTAGTTATTGAAGAGAGAGGAAGAAAAAACAAGACTTCAAGTCTTATTTAGACTCCAAATCTATAATAGCTTTGAGGTAATAAATAGACTTAAACTTTAAGTAGAGTCTGCACTGTGAGTGCCCTAATTCGTCGTAGGAAACAAGAGAACTATTGACACCTGACTGTGCTCCTCGATATTTATGGAGTAAGCATCGCGGCAGGTGAGAGCAACCGGTGGCTATAAATTAGGCGCACCGTACCTGCCGTACCATCAAAACCAAACAATTAATGTCAATTATGCAGGCCGTAGCATATGTACAATAGGTACTCACAGTCACATGTCATATTTCATTTTTCATCCTTCGGCATTGACAGGTGATGCATATAGGAAATCTGACAGCAGACAACCAGATAAAAAATACATGGATGATGCAGCTTACGGACAAGGGGGGGAAGAACCTGCCTTTGGTCAGTGAAGGCGCCAAGTACAGACAGTCACACAAACAATTTTCAAATCTGTTCGCTTGATCTTATTTACGGCTGATTTTGGCTGTTCTAATAGTGTTATGTGAGAGAGTACAGCTGATAGGTTCAAGCAGGTCAGGACAAGGACGAAAGAACAAATATTTCTGTCTTTGGTCAGTGAAGGCACCAATCATGCTCTGAAACATTTGGTACAACATCCTTTCCCCGTATGTGGGGTTATAAGGCTCAGTCACATGCTACCCAAAATATCTGTGCATGTTGAATGGCATTCAGATTTCAGAACTATTCTACTGCTGCTGCTGCTACTCCAACATAGGAATTATCTCTCCATAAGAAAAAAAAAGGTATAATCTTATCATCCTTCTGAAACCCTAGGAACAAAAGTCTTTCCTGAAGGGTCTGCTGTATGAGATCATCAAGATCCTAGTTAGTGATCTGAAATGAAAAGGTTGCAAGGCTTTATTAATGGTGAACACATTTAGAATGTAGTAATAAGCTGCAAACGAAAGTTCCTGTTGGGAAACATCTCACCTTGTCTAAAATCCGCAGTTTCCATGAATCACTCCTACGAGATGTGTTAGGTTCAGCATAGTCTGAACCATGTTGGGACTGATTTCTCAAGAGAGGCAGCCTTGCAGGCACAATTGCGTCATCATCACTGTCATAGTCAGTCTCACGGTCAGGCCCAAGGGTCCTGAGTACCATCCCAAAAATGATTGATAACACCTGAAAAACTGAATATGTTAACAGAGAATTACTCGTGCTCAAAAGTTTAGTTTATCTTTCTCTTTAGAAAGTACAATTTGTATGATGCAGCTAGTGAAATTAAACAGAAGCATAGGTTAAGCAAATTTTGCATTCCCCCAAAAGAGAATGCCAGCACCTGATCTCATTTAGAAAATTGATTACTAAAAATTTTAAACAATTGAGATATGATCATTGCATCAATTGTGTATGGTTGTTTCTCAAGCATTCTTAAGAAAACATATGCCAAAGGCGATTTGCTTCTAAGCATTTTACAAAGGCAGAATGTTCAAACCCTCACCACACTAAGCTGCACATACCAGTGTCCGTATCTTCTTTTTCCATTCACAAGAACTTATACAACATTTACTAGTCATATGCAAGGTAGAATTATACAATAATGAACAAATGACTTTTATTGCAGTGGAGGTGCAGAAGAATCTAACCTGAGCAGCCACCACTGAGAGGCCTACCCATTCACATATCTCAAAATTTGATCTCACAAAGTGCTTGAAATCCTCAAACTTGCCTGATGGGTCAGGAGGAAAATCCTGAAGTTTGAAAATTATCAAATACTCCGTCAGGACGTAAAGTAGCAGATATAAGGAAGAAATGATTCTCAGAGATCACAGCTGAGCTCCTTACCTCTTCCCAGTTGCTATTCAGAAATACATCCATAGTGATTGCGCCTTCCAGTATAATAAGCACAAATACGACGGTCATGTACTACATGTAAGGTTAAGGAAAAAGAGACCAAATAATACTCTCACTCTGAATACAGTTCTTTTGGCATCTCATGTAAAAATAATTATATAGTTCAGAAAAAAAAAGTGTAGTTTCTGTACCTAACCGAAAACCTTGGATAAAACAGCAGGAGCGTCTAACCACTGATTTACTATAGGTAGTCAACAAGCAAAACCCAACCGATGGCAGCTGGTATATCAGATAACATGTAACTCCATGTATCTAGCTTCTAGCAATTCACCATAGCTAGTCAGCAAGTAAATGCAAGCAATGGAAGCTGGTATATGAAAACAACATCTAACTCCATGTTATCTACAAAATAGAAGGATACACAAGAGAGGCAGTGACCATTTGTAGTTTCAGCAGCAATATGCCCAGAGCAAGTCAGCAGGCACAGAAAGATCCCAAGGCCAAGAAATGTGTAGATGAACCTGCATGATCGGTAATTTTTTGCTTGCTCAGTAAAACAACCAGTTCCACGGTATATACTATGAAATATCAAAAGGCATGATTTTTCAACATGGTGCTCAAATATTGCTCAAAAATCATATTTAACTACTTATTCTTAAAGTACCGGTTCCACGCCGCACTAGCATTTTAGATTTGTAATGGCAGCAAATGCATGGACGCTTGGCCCATTTGATTAATACTACAGTTGTTAGGATGAGGAAAGCCATTTGATTAATACTACTACAGTTGTTAGGAATTAGGATGAGGAAAGCGATGGCTAAACATGCTCACTATTCTTCACTCTTCAGCATCGTCGTCCTTTGTATATTCTTCATCAGTGCTCTTGCCCCATCAATCAACTAACCGCGGAACTACTTTTGAGTTAGGCCGTCCATTGCATCACATCATGCGTCCCGATCTGACGCCACATTGCAGGTTGCAGCCGCCACCAAAATCTCGTCTAAAGCACAAGTCGAAAACAGCAACACGGAAGCCGATTACCATGCCCACCGAATAGCGCTAGCGTCCACTAGAAGGATAGGATAGTGGTTTCTTCCTTGTCATGCGTCACTAACTGTAGCCAAATCTGCCGCGATAGTGGCGTGATGAGACGAGGCCGTGCCCGGTGCCCATCGCCCCCAGCCGAAACGAGTAACCTTTAACTGCCACAGGAGAATTAAAAAGCGCTTTCGGCGGTGGCTGGGTAGCTTTCGTGTGGTACGCCAGCGCCTCATTTCTGCACGGCATCGTCGATTGGTCGCGGAACTACCTGTAATCTACTCCGATGAAACAGTACAGTGAATACGGTTTGCTGCGAATTCGGCCTGAAAGGGAACGCATTTCTCCAAGCGAGGGACGGGTTGGGACTTGGGAGAGGATGGAAATCAAGAACAGCGAAGTTGTGGGAAACAACAGCTGCAAATCTAGACCTTGATGATTCCTGGAGCTCGCGCCGGAAGGAGGCCGAGATCTGCTAGTAAGCAGGGAAAGAGGATGAAGGGGGAGAGGGAGGGAGAAGCGGTTGCTGACCAGGGGACCGGGAGGCTTTGGCCGAGGTCGGCGACCTCCCTGCACCACGCGCGGAGCATCCAGAGCGCGTAGAGGATGACGGCCATGCCGGCGAGCCCCACGACAGAGTTGGCCGCCTTGAGCGCCGTCTGCAGGCAGCTCCGCACCATCCGCCCCGCCATGCCGATGCCGATGCCGCCGTGGCTGACCGGAGCAAGACCTGCGGCTCCGACAGCCCAGCAGCGCCTCCCTCTCGTGGGCTCGGCTGGGTCGTCGTCGGTTGGTCCGGGGTCCGGCTCACTTTTTTTCTTTTGCTCCGCGAACGAAGCGGCAAGCGGCGGTCGCAGGAATTGAAGGAGGCAGCAGCAGCAGCCTGCGCGTGCGGGAGAAGCGGAGACCGTGGCTAGCTTTCTCCGCGGCCGGGTTTGGTTTGACGTGGTGTGGAATGGTCTTGTAGAAGCGGTGGAGTGGTGGACGAGTGGAGCCCCGCCGAGCAGGGAGAGAGCGGGGGTGGGAAATGATGGCGGGCGAGGCGTGACGTTGACAAAACGCGGAGAAAATGCGGGGGTGGGCAGTCTCCGATGGCCGACGGTGACGGGTGTAATAAACGTCGCTCTGCTTGGTCCGGTACGCCTCGCCGTCAAATTGCTTCGCCGTCACGGCCCGCGCCGCATGCGCATGGGTTCGTGCGGTTCTGCTTGTTTATACTTTGTGTTTCGTTTGGTTTGATCGTGTGTTTGATTGTTAGATAGACAAGGATGGAGCGAGATTCCTGACGCAGCTTGACGTTAACATGGGCAATGATGTGTTGTGATGATGGGTAAGACCTGACAGAGTAACACGAGTGAACAGAAATTATCGTAGCCAACACCGTCCATGCGAGATTTTCATTTCTCTATCTAGCGCGTCTTTACGACTTACTCACTCCGTCCCAAAATAGAAGTCATTCTCATTTTCCAAGAAGTCAACTTTTTAAAACTTTGACCAATTACATATAAAAAATATTAATATTTATAATACATAATTAGTATCATTAGATAGATCTTTAAATGTACTTTCAGAATAAATTTATTAGCATATATAAATATTGTATGTATTTTCTATAAACTTAGTCAAAGCTGAGAAAATTTGACTCGCACGTATCTCATAGCGACTTCCTTTGTGGGATGAAGAGAGTATTTTTTAAGCAAGTGACCATTTTTTCTTCTTGTGGTATTCCACCTTTTCTTGCTAGAGGCGAACAAACGTCCATCTTTATTTTATCCATCGTGTCTACAGATTTTAAAGGAGACGAATGGTATTCCCACACTTTTCGCTAGAGGCGAACAAACACCTATCTCTATTTTATCATTGTGTTTAAAGATTTTGAAGAAAAAGAGTGTCTTGACACCGTATCTCAGCCTCCATGTTAATTTGCAGCATCCACATAATTTCGAGTAGTGGTTTCAGTGGTCCATCAAAACTCCCTGCAAAAGTTAAGGCTGCTTAAATCCAACACAAGTGTGAGGCTATGGTTGAGGTGAGCGTCGAGGGCAAAAAGCAATTGCTATCGCCTGACAAAAGTATAGCTCTTGAAAAAGATAAATAAAATGGCAATAGCTCACCTTGTGCTTAGGGTCTCGACACTTTTTGTGTCAACGAGGTGCAAAACTTTAAACTGAAATAATTGCTTCTATTGGTTTTACGTTGGTCATGCCCTAAACTCTCAAACCTTGTCACTCGAGATGTTCTCGCTAGCAAGTCGAGTGAGTACCATGGCAAATAGTGGTGATTGCGTTGTTTTGAGAGGTTTGTATTGACTTAGTATGAGACTAGATCTTAAAGTCGTCTAATGTAAAGTTTCGAGTTATACTATTGATACATAGAAAACATGGTATGAGTCACTAGTTAGGCAAAAGCGAGTCTCACTGATGTGTCTCTCATAGAGATTTCGACGCAAGTCTAGAATAATGTGAGATATGAGACGCGGAGTACATCAATGTTTTTTCGCATGTTATAGATGACGGACCGATGCTCCTCGTTGAGAGTATAAACCAACACACACAAAAAGAACAACCATATATGCGTCCATGGACCTAATATGATTATATTCGTCTCCAGACCCTAGCTACCTAGATCGCTACATCGATAAAATGATCATTCTTTTGAGCAAGCAGTGATAGTTGTAGGGCTAATCAATATGCGCTAGAAGTCATGCTAGCATGTGAAAACTATGTAAAAAAATAATAAAGTTGATCTACTTTTACATTGGACTCATTGTTGTACGATGATTACATACCACATTGCACACCTCTAGTCTCTACCCAACCCTTGACACAAACCACACCTCATTGTTCGGAGTCGATGTGAAAAGAAAAAAACTAGTGAAAAAATAATCAATTTGAGTAAAGCAAAAGGAAGTAAAGTATAAATAATAATAATAATAATAATAATAATAATAATAATAATAATAATGAACACATAAAACAAAAACGAAAGGAAGGGAAAGGAAAGGAAAAAAGAAACATGAAGGGAAAGACACGTGGACGGCTACGCGCGGGAAGCTCCCTCGCTTGCTCCTGTGATCGGCGGACCGCCAGAGTGCCGACCGTGGACCGGAGGATTTCCAGTGCCCCCTACCTCGTTGCCATTGCAGCCCGCTGGAAGGTCCAAATTGGCTAGAGGGGGGGTGAATAGCCTAATTAAAATCTACAAAAAATTACTTTAGGCAAACACTATTAGTATAACAAATAGCGAAGCTTTTTGCGCTAGCCTAATAGTGTGTTGCAAGCCACCTATCCAACAATTCTACCTAATATTTCTATGTCACACAATCAACTAGAGCTAATAACAAATGCGGAATAAAACAATATAGCTCTAGCACAAGTATGATATACAAAAATGTATATCAGACAAGTATGTGTAATAGACAAACTAAGCGAGCTAATCACAACTAGCTACACAATGGTATATGACAAAAGATATACAACAAGAAGTGATATCTACACAAATGAAGTAGCTCAACGTAAATACACAAAGTAAATGAGCTAGGTAGAGAGGGTTTCACCGAGCCTTCGGGATCGCCACGTAGAGGACCAATCACCGGTGAGAACCCACTTGTGAAGCCAATCACCAAAGATGTGAAGATGAAAACCAATCACCGAGAATGAGACACAATCACAATAAGCACTCGGGAGACAAAGATTTATCCCGAGGTTCACGTGCTTGCCGGCACGCTACTCCCCGTTGTGTCGACCAACACTAGGTGATCCGGTGGCTAATCGGCGCAAAGCCAAGCTCACAAAGAGCGCCACAAGAATCTACCACTAGTGAGGTAGCTCAATGACACGAGCAATCCACTAAGGATGCCTCTTGCCGCTCCGACGAGGTGAGGCTCCAAAACCTCTCACAATCTCGATCGGCCAAGAACAATCTCCTTCTCTTGCCAAAACCACCTCAAACACCTCCAAGCCATCTAGGCACCGGCAAATGCCAAGAGTAACAAGAAAACTCAATGCCGATGCGAAGAACTAGTGCCACTAGATTGAACTCTTTCAAATCACGCACTAGATCACTCAATCTCACTTGGTTTGATCAAATCAACTTGGGAGATGAGTTGGGAGGCTTGCCAAGGCTCACTAGAATGCTTAGGAATCAAAATGTACAAGAGCCAAACCTAGCAAGCCGGCCAAGCCCCTTAAATAGGCCTCACAAGTCTGCCTAGCCGTTGGGCCCGAAACAGAAGCATCGGACGCTCCGGTGTCGGGGCCATCGGACGCTGCCCCAGCGTCCGATGCTCCGATGAGCACCACGTGTCCCTCTGCTATGAATTCAGCCCGTTAGATCCCAACGGTCACATTCTTTCTTGCACTGGTTAAAGTGGCATCGGACGCGCCGATGCCTAGCATCGGACGCTCCGATGCCTAGCATCGGACGCTCTGATGCCTCTGCTCAATTCAGCTCTTTTCTACGCCACATCGGACGCACCGGCACAGTTACATCGGACGCTCAACCCCAGCGTCCGATGGCACAACAGAAAGGTTTTCCAGAGAGGTCCAGAACGCATCGGACGCGTCCGATGGTTCTGCATCGGATGCAGATCAGCGTCCGATGCTCCCTGGAAAACTAGCTCGTGCCACGTCATGACCATCGGACTCTGCAACAGTGTTTCGCCTGCGTCTGTTGCCAGCGTCCGATGCTACCTCGACTTCTGACAGCAGTTAGGGTTTGCCATCGGACGCTCGGCCAGCATCCGATGCTGCCGACGCCAGCGTTCGATGCCCCTAACTTGACATCTTTTCATCTCTAACCTCTACCCTTGCTCCCATGTGCCAACACCAAAGTGTTTCACCACTTGTGCACGTGTGTTAGCATTTTTCAAAGCATTTACCAAGGGTTTAGTTAGTCACTCACTAGGTCTATAGAATCGATATGTTAGAGAACACTTAGTGGCACTTGAACACCGCATAAGCCGTGAATAATCTCCTCTTAATAGTATGACTATGTATCCTAAATGTGATCACACTCGCTAAGTGTCTTGATCACTAAAACAAAGAGCCCTATAGGTCATACCTTTGCCTTCGGGCTTTCCTTGCTCCATCTCTTCTCTTCTTCTTGCAATTCATCAAGGGTAGAGCACTTGATCACTTGAGTTGCATATGGACAACACCATCTTCCATGATTGTCACCTAGCTAGCTCCACCACTTGGCTTGGTCGTAATCCTTCCTCATAAGCTACACACATGCTTAGCAATAGGATTAGACCAAATAGGTTTCATCAATTAACCAAAACCAAACTAGGGCTTTCACCCGCGCTCTCCCGTCACCCTAATCCTCAGTCGCTCGCGCCACTGGCACTAAAGATTCGCAACCAGGCCGCCCGATCCAGACCTAGGCTAGGCATGGGCCGATTGGGCCAGGCCATCCAAGATACGGCGGGCCACGGGGCCATGGCGAGGTGAGCCTCAAGCCGTACCATCGACCTAAGCACAGTCCAATTGCGACTCGGGTCGGCCCACCGAATCTATTGAGCCCACCAAACCCACCGGTATATATTTATATTTATATATATATATATATATGTGTGTGTATATATATCGGGTCGGGCCGTTATGCCATGGGCGGTCCAGGTCCGGTCCGCTATGTGTTTTGGGTCGGTCCGGGCCGGGCTGAACTTGGACGGGGCCAAAAAAAAAAAAAACCGAGTCCCGGATCGTGCCATCAAACCTGGGGCTTTCTGCTAATCTTTGCGGGGCCCCCTCCCCAGTCGCGACGACGCTCGCGCCGCCGCAGTCCTCCCCAGCCGATCGCGCCGCCATAGTCCTCCCCAGCCGATCGCGCTGCCACCGCCCTCCCCAGTCAGTCCCACCGCTGTCATCTCCAGGCGTGAGACGGAGATTCAACACCCGCGACGGACTCTGGCCGGCTGGCTTCATACTAGCGCCTCGCCTCGCTTTGCGCCGTCGCCGTCCACTATCCTCCGCTCCTCTGTGCGCCGTGCTGGCGTGCTGCTGCGCCCCGTCTTCTGCTGCTCCTCCCCTGCTCAGGGACCCGGTCGCCCGCCGTGCTCCGCTCCCCGCTCTGCCCGGCCCGACGTTCTAAGGATTCAGCCGCTGCTCACCTCTGGAAAGGCAGAGCGGCGGACTGAATCCGCCGTACACCCATCCCTGGATCCGCCCTTACTTAGACTGGTCAGGTGTATGTAATTTCGAAGACCCAATTTTGAAGTAACGAAGGATTTGGAACCCAGCCCTCTCTGTTCTCCACCAGCGCTTCGAAGATGCCGCAGGTAATGGTTGTGGCACGGAACTTCATGGATATGGTGGCTGCGCTTCCTGCGGGCAAGCTTGACATGCTCTATGACTCAGCCTTTATCTGTGAGGCGGTACTCAGGTCCAGAATCCACAATTTTCTGTAGTGCATTATTACTTCTGCGATTTCCTCATCTTGATTCAGTTAAGTTCACAGGTCACTTCCCCCACTGGCAAAGAAGTATGCACTGCAGATGTTGTATGTGCTGGCACCGGTGACCGCTGCAGCAATGGAAGAGTGGGTGCTCAATGAATATGCTGCCAAGCACAAGGTTGCCATTGATAAGCTTCTCCAACTCAGGGTCTTTCTTGAAGTGCGCGACAGGTAAGAAATCACATCTCCATGAGAAATCACATCTCCACCCACCGGGCTCTCATAGCTTGAAGTACCAGCAGACTTTAACTGACCTGGAGTAGATCAGCTATTAATGAATCAATTTCATCTCAGTAGTGTTTACCTTTTTATGCATTCATGGAAGTTTAGATTTGCACAGTTAACCAATGCTAAAATTTTACCAAAATTGTTTTGCCCTATGGCAATAAATAATGCATTTGTTGTTCAGAGCAAGCAATAATTTGCATTTCAGCTGTTATGGCTAGTGGGCTGGCACTGGCCAGGACTATTAGTTCCGCAGCACAGCAGATTAGGATTAGTTTGTTCAAGTATGTTAGCAGGTTAGATTAGTTACTTGGGTGGATAAGATTTGTACTTAAGTAACTAATCTTATCTGCTAACAAACTTGAACAGAATAATACTAATCTGCTGTGTGGTGGAATTAATCTGCTGTGCCTGTCCACTAGCCTTACCATCAGCTGTGCATGTTTGGCAACATGTGTGGTTGTAGCAAGCTATTAAGTTGTGACACCTTTATTTATTTAGTCAGCCAACCTTTTACATGTTCATGATGGAATAACCAGTAATCACAGGAAATATGATGGCTGTGTTACTAAATTATCATTGTGAGATGGCCACGTCTTTGGAGTTTGGATGCAAAAAATTGGGTGCTGATTAGGGTTGTTGAGCAATCACACTTATAGATTTGCGTGTTTCTTTACTTTGGCTGAAAGAGATTGTCTATTGCTTGGAAAAAAAATTGTCTTAGAATTATACTTCTAACATGTCAAGGTGATTGGTACACTTGTATACATGGGCACATGGCTTGGTACTGGTGCATGGTAAATTAGCCACTTCCTAGCTCTCATGGTTTCGGTATGTATATATAGACGACGGGATGTGAGCTACAAGATGAATCAGAAGTTCCAGGGAAACATGCAGAAGTATTTGGTTGACGGGTATGATTTTCTCAACTACTATTTTCTTGGTTTCTTTGTTTGAAAATCACATGGGCCATCCCTTCTCAAACTTGGAGCTGCTATGATGGCATCAGCAACACAGCATCACTGATGTGGTCTCCAGTGTCCATGCTATGTATATACCAAGTGCGGAATGATTATTCTGCCTTATAAAACTACCCTGTGCCCTGTTGGTACCAATATCAATTGGGGAAAAAAACTCTACCCACATGGTGTTTTTTGAGGAAGACAATAATTCACTCCTAGAGACAATTGTATTGAAGGAAGTATAGAAAGTACCATTTTGTACATGAAATGAAGATTATTGCATAATGGTGATACTGTTCATACTATTTGTTTATTTAAATAAACAATCTAACATGACATAACTCAAGCTGGTGATGTTCAACCTTATTGCTCTACTAAAATAATGTAGCATGATATATCTCAAGCTGGTGATATTTAATGTTTTTGTTCTGAGTTCTGTTTTGTGGAGCACATTAATCAGTTGATGATATGACTTTTACATTTCTTTTCTATTTTACTTTTATTGCAGCGGAAGTTTACCAAGGGAACCTTTACCATTAAGTGTCACTGGTCGATTGCCCACACCAGCAGATCTGGAAGCCTATGCTCTTGATCAATGGGAGGTTAGGATGCCAAAGCCTAACTCAGAACGTGTTTGCCATGCCTGCTTGTTTTTTTACTTTCCTTTATAGTATCTTCACTGTCTTCTTTTTTTCCTCTTTGAATCCTGTGTTGGCTTATATATATCTATATCATTTTTCTATTTCGTGTTGGGATTATAGTGCTTCTTGTTGCAATTGATCAATTCATCTCAAGTTGAAAAAGGGACAACCTTTAGCTCCTCCATGATGAAGACATTTCAGCGTGGTCTTCTGAGTTCAAGGTTCCATCTAGTTCCCGTCTTGACAGTTAGGTTTAGTTTCTGATAAATTAGTGGTAGTCAAATGTTATTTGAACAATAATGAATTGCCAAGTTACTGCAACTCTTTATTTCTTCTAGTATAGTTGGATAATATATCCTGTGGCATTCTCTAGAATTATACATGGTAATACATACACTAAACAGTACTCCCTCTGTCCACGAAAAAATCAATTCCTAGAATCCGTGCCGGTCAAACTTTTTAAACTTTGACTAACTTTATAGAAAAAAGTAATAACATCTATGATATAAAATTGACACATTATGAAAATATATTCTACAATATGTCTAATGATATAAATTTGGTACCATCAATCTTGATAGTTTTTTCTATAAATTCAGTCAAAGTTTAAAAAGTTTGACTTAAGACAACTCTAGGAATTGATTCTTTCGTGGACAGAGGGAGTAAGTAGTAACTACTCTCTCCATTCCAAATTATAAGATGTTTTGGTCTTTTCTAGTCTATCTAGATACATAGTTTTTGTTATGCACTTAGATATACACTGTCTAGATACTTAGTAAAAGCAATGTATCTAAAAAAGCCAAAACATCTTATAATTTGGATAGGATGGAGTAGTAAATTCAAGTTGATGGGGGCTGACAACAAATTGCTGTTAGTTTACTGTTCTATTTCCTGTTTGTAAAAGTTGATTAACTGATTATCCTAGAAATGATTCAGTTCAGCTGATTTTTTTGGTTAAAATAATCAAGATATTTGTAAATCATGTTTGATATCACCAACCCTGTACAAGATTTACAATCATATTTTGATTTGCTGCTGTATGTTGACCAGCTTTGCTATATATTTTTGATTGACTGATATAAGCGATAATTTCGATGATATGATTTCCTGATTTGGTGTGCTTGCAGGGATGGTGAAGCTTCAAAGTTGACTGAGAATGGCTTCCAATTTCTTGTTAGTTCTCTGTTCTCAGCTAATATGAAAACAGGCAGATTTCCGTCTTTGGCTCTTAATATTTTCCATGCTATCAGCTGATGGAAACAAATGCACAACTTTGGTACATAATGAGAGAATACATTTCATCTGCAGAGGTATTGGTGGTACATCCTTGTAATATTTCTGTTGATTCACGTTGGTGACTTTGTGTTAAACTCTGTTGCTGATTATTTGTGTTATCGAATAGGAACGTGGAGTGGACCCTACGGAGCTGATATCATTTCTCTTGGAACTTAGCTTTCATAAATTGGGAGCGGTAAAGTGATACTACTTTCAGAGCATCATGTTAAGAAAGTAGCTGTACACAATTTTCTTGCCGATATGGTGATGTCTATGAAAACTCCTATATTCATGGCAACTTGTCCTTTGACAATACAATACATGAATAGGAAAAATGAAGTTCTCATAAGTGATATTAGATGAGCATCTTGAAGAAACTGTAACTATTCCACGATATTCTACATGGTAGGAACATCAAGCTTGCATGTCTGATTAAGAATACTTGAAAAAAAAAATTAAAGGCACTGCAGTCTTTCTGAATCTAATAAATGAAATTAACCTGCATCTTATGTCGAAGTTTCTGCCTGGTATGTTGGTTGAGAAATTCATGGCCATGCATTCTGTCTGCTTTGTTCATGTTTCAGGCTTATAGCTTGAATACTCTGACTGATGTCCAAAGGATTGCCATCAGGGATCTTGCAGAATTGGGACTAGTCAAACAGCAGCAGGTAGGAATTTTATCTTTTCTTCTTTTCCCCCGACCATCTTTCTGATGATAATAGCAAGTTTTGAATTTCAGGGTCGAACGGATCGCTGGTTTATTCCTACCCAACTGGCTACTAATCTCTCGGCAAGCTTGTCAGATTCATCATCTAACAAAGAGGTTGCATAACATTTACTTCCCTTGCTTCTGCAATTATTTATGTTTTTCCAAATCTTCTCTGTATCCTCCACCTACTTGTCCCCCATAAGCAAGCAGTGATCATGATTATAAAATATGTAGGGATTTGTGGTTGTGGAGACAAACTTTCGAATGTATGCATATTCTACTTCCAAACTGCACTGTGAAATTCTTCGCCTTTTTTCAAGGTACATGAGATATCTTATGACCACTTTTTAATTAATGCTATGGCATTGTAGCAGGTAGCACGTAGTTCACTAGCTCCTGTCATAGAACTACATTCTTCTGTTTATTAATGTGCTACATGCTATATGTCACATGCAAAGAGGACAACAATGTGTCATAATTCTGTGGGCTCTGTACTAGAGTTTGATTACCTGATTGTTATGTCAGTATATTTTAATTCAGTTAATCTTACATTCCTACTAGACGCTCAGTGGTCACTGTTGTGAGTTCCAGATAGATGCTTGTTTAGATTACTTTTTGGCTTTCATAAATTAAACTGCATAGGTTATGCTTCTAGTGTAATCCAGTAATATATCTAGGAAAAACTCTTGAATTACTAAAGTAAACCATCTGTAGACATTTCTTGGAGGTGGTAACACTTTAGAGTGGTGGTGCTGTCCGTGTCTTGCAGATCTTGCTGTTTGAATTGAACCACCTGCATCTGAAAGTATTGTTGTCAGCTGTGCACTGTTGGCTGTATTGTGTCCTGATGGTGCTTTGCCACCTTGTGGTAGCTTTTCTACATACTTGGCAAGGTGGAATTGTCTTTTGTGTCCTACTACTGGTTGATTAGAGATTCCAAGATCTGAAACTGAAAACATAGTTTTGAATAAGTTTAATCGACAGGATTTGTTCTTAAGGTTTCATTATATTGGCAAGTTGACATGATTCTGATATTACCTTGTGTGTTGCCAATATTTTTATCTTTGATGATGCACTCATTAAAGGAAAGTATTCACTTCGTGTGTTTTTTTTCAAGGGTGGAGTATCAACTTCCAAACCTCATTGTAGGATCTGTTAACAAAGAAAGTATTTATGGTGCTTTTGAGAATGGAATAACTGCTGAGCAGGTAATATCTATATTTAATATATAATACGTGTGTTTACTTGTGGTCTTAAAACATGCACAGCCATCTTCTAAAACTTTGGCCACTATATGCATCAAGTATGGTAGAATTGTATTCACGTGAATTGAGGAAAATTTTTATATAGACAGTGTGGGTATGTTGGTACAAAATCCATGCATTTGTTTCAAGTCTGCACCTATCAGCAGACTCTAAGTAATTTACAATTGCTTTGTTGGTAAGAGGCTTGGTTGTTGGTAAACAGTGTGGGTCTCTTGTTGGGTTTCAACTCTAGCCTACCCCAACTTGTTTGGGACTAAGAGGCTTGGTTGTTGTTGTTTGTTGGTAAACACATAGATTAGTGACAGATTTTTGTCCATCAGCTTGTCTTGTAAAAACAGTTGTAGGGTATCTGTAGGTCTAGCTTGCGTCTTGTTTTAAATAATACTGATTGTATTCTTGGTTTTCAGATAATTTCATTTCTTAGGCAAAATGCTCACCCTCGTGTTGCTGACAAGATACCCGCTGTCCCAGAGAATGTCACAGATCAGGTAAGAACCATGACCAGCCAGCACTTACTATGCAGAATTAATACAGAACGTTAGTAATACAATGCTCATCTGTTCAGATTAGGCTGTGGGAAACCGACCGCAATAGGGTTGATATGATTCCATCACATCTATATGAAGACTTTCCTAGCAAGGTAAACACATTATTATCTCTACCATGCATCTCTGACTCTGCCCGACTGCCCAAGGGTATCTGGCAAACATATACTCGCTTATTACTGTGCCCCGTGACGTTTCTGTTAAACTGGCACTGCATTTGATTATCTACTTCCTCATGCAGGAATGGTTTGAACAATGCTGTGATTATGCAAGGGATAATGGGTACTTGCTCTGGGAGGACCCCAGGAGAATGAGACTGATTGTACGAGGGGAGTTCCACCCTGAAATGAGGGAGTTCCTCCGCAGGCAAAGATGAAAAAAGACCTTGCACTTGATGGGCCGTGCTGATCCATTCCTCAAACCGAGCAAAAATGTTAGGAACAAGACGATGGATCAATGGATTCCCCAAACCAAACAATTACAACGTTTCGGTAGTGTTGTGATTAACCTTTTGGTCTTAGTTCTAGGTTCCACCAGGCTGCTCGCTGCTGCAGGCTTGTGTCCCGAGCTGCCACTGTGAAACCTCAATTGAGATATATTACCAGTATTAGGTTTTGTTTCTCATCATTTCTTAGAGTCTCAGAACGTGGCGAAAGGTAGTATATATACTTGCACCGCTTGCGCCCTCCGTTATAATAACTTCAGATTTGCTCCATTTTTCGACCGAAATTTTCCAACTCAGGGGGAGGGGATCTCTTTTGGGTTGCTTGCCTAGCCCTGCCTTCCACTACTATAGACAAGGGCTTTAACCCCGATTTCTTAACCGGGACTAGCAATTCGGGACTAAAGCTTATTCTAACCGGGACTAAAGGCTTCCACGATGTGCGTATCTGAGATTTGAACTCATCACCTCTCACCTCGCACACAATTCACCTACCAACTTAGCTACACAACCTGCATGATATAGTTCTGGACGTTATCATTTTGAATCCACTCATGAAGGACCTTTACCTTTAGTCCCAGTTGGTAAGGTCATCTTTTAATTTCGGTTGGTATTACCAACCAGTACTAAAGGTTTACTTTTAGTCTCGGTTGGGTTTACCAACCGAGACTAAAAATCTTTAGTCCCGGACGCAATTTTTTGCTGAGACTAAAGCTCAGTTGATAAATTGTCTAAAGATCTGTTCTCTGGTAGTGTTCACTTCAATCACGCACGCTATGGCCACTTCCGCTATCGTCATGCTGCAGTTGCGCATTGTAGGGGTGGTAATGGATCATGACCTTTATCCCTTCTTCACAATCCAACTTGGCTCTTTCTAATTTTAGTTTAAAATCATATGAAAAAGTATAAATTACTACCTCCAAGTATAGACTAAGTCCGAATGACCACCTAGAGTAACAAAAGATTTACTTAACCCCCAACTTTTGCTAACCGGTTCAGATTTCACCTTTGTCGCATATGCCAAACCAAACTTGCTGACTTGGCCGGATTTCACCTCCAAGTATATGCCAAGGCTCGCATATGTCTACATTGTTGAAAAAGCCACAAAGGTTTTGGTCTCTTTCAACCTTATCCTCGTTCTTATAAGATAGTAAGTCTCTTGAGACGAGGGACTCTTACTACATGTAGAGGGTGATAACAAATGTCCCAGGGACGTGTAAATGCATCTAGCCCTTAGTGTGTTTTAGTGAATTGAATGACAACTCAATTAAAGGTCTAATAAGTTTGCTAAGTGTAACAAAGGTTTAACAAGAAAAGCAAACATGATGGTATTCCACGTAGTGTTGAAATGAAGGTCAAAATTGTATATTGTTGTATTGGAAGATTACAAAAACAATCTAATTCAAGCAAAAGACAGCAGTGCAAATGAAGTTTATGAAATAGCTTGTACGTTATGGGATATCATGACATCACGAGAAAACAAACATATTTGGTTAATGATAAATGAGACATGAGTTGATGATCTTGGATTGGTCTCAATAATGTATTGCTTTTCATGAAAAGGAAGAGTTTGATAGTGAACTAGCTTGATCAAGGTTGAAGAATCAATCAAATATGCATAAGTGAGGAAATACCAAGCAAAGGTCAAATGACAAAGGACACAACTCATATTGGATATAAGTTGGTCTAGACATTGGTTTGCTTGTATGGATAAAGATTTGGAAAAATTATTTTGATTGATTTGATCTAAGCTAGAAGTATGAAGATAAATATTGATGTAACTATTAGGAGTGCAAAGCCAAAATGATGAGGATATAAGGAATCATGAATTGGTTTGACCATATGAAAAGTTTAAATTGGCTAGAGGGGGAGCGAATAGCCTAATCTACAAAAGCACTTAGGCAAATTTGATTGACAACACAAATATCAAATTTTTTTTACTAGTCTAATGTTTGTGTTGCAAGTCACCTATCCAACAAGTCTATCTAATAGTTTTAACTCACTCAATTTACTAGAGCTACACAAGCCATCGTTGCATTCTTAAAAAAAGGGAACTGTTGAAAAAAAACTATTATAATAAGATTAAAAACATTGACTTTATCATAAATGTGACTAAATAATAAAACCATATAATTATTTAGGCACATACTCCCTCCGTTCCAGAATAAGTGTCGTTCTCGCTTCCCGAGAAAACACTGCCATTAATTACATATTAAAATATATTAATATTTATATTAAGTGATTAGTATCATCGGAAAGATCTTTAAGTCTAGTTTTTTAAAAAAATTATTTAGAGATATAAATGTTGCATATATCTTTTACAAATTGAGTCAAACTTGTGGCACGAAAACCCAAAACGACACTTATTTTGGAACGGAGGGAGTAAGCATAAACGTTGAGCCATTTAATAGCACGAAATCCATATGAGATAAGATGTTGCCTAGCTCAATTCTGGTGTGCCCCCGATGAAGAGTTAAAAAAAACAAAACAGTTATGATTTTTTTTGAAAAATAGTTTCATGACTAACTTTCTATGTAAAGTTGAGTTGTTTTAGAAAAACTATTTGATAAAATAGCTTAACCAATAACTTCATGCATGGTTGAGAGAGATAAATGATTTGTGAGAGGAGAAAAAACAACTGATTTGGACTAACAACTTATCCTTTTATGAGAGGAGAAAAAAATAATCGATTTCATTATCTATGCTTATATGATTTAATTCATAATAACATTTGTTTTGGCACGATATAGAGTTTGATTTGGTCTCGTTTGGTATGGTTCGACTTCACTAGTTAAGTCATTTTTTTACTTCAATTTTATAAACCGCTCCATTACGGAGCTTAAGCCGTTTTATTAAATTATTTGGCAAAACAGTTCTACATATAATGCTTTTTAAAATATGCTCTCACAAAACTCATGTAAGGTCCACCATGATGAAGGGAAATAAGGTGAAGCCATTATTATTGTTTCTTCATTCCACCTCAAACCTTGATGAGAACATATTTTGAGGGGCTTTCTAGGTATAACCATTTTATTTTACCCGTTTTATATAAAACAACTCTAAATAACTTCTAAAACCGGTGGAAAAACCCTGCTAAACATAGACCCATTGGAAAAAAAGACATTAATGGAGAGCAAAAAATGTTGGGCCAAAAGTATAGTTCGTCCTGGATCTCACGAGGCCCGGCCCGTGTCGTACCAGCGGCCACGGCGCGAGACGACGCACGCACTCGTGCGCACGGCTTGTCTTCGCCATTCCCAACCAGGAACAAAAAGCCGCTCCGACCGCGCGCGCTCGGCCCGACTCCATTAGGGTTTTAGCTCCCCCGCTGCCGCCTCGACGCTTCCCTCCTCCTGCGCCGCCGGCAACGAGCCCGTAGTCCGCGAAGACATGGCGGGGAAGAAGCGCAAGTCCGGCTCCGAGAAGCCGGCGAAGCACCGTCTCCCGCTGGGAGCCGATGCCGACGCGGTCGCCGAGGCCTCGAAGCGCCGCCGCTCGGGCGCCGCCAAGCAGCACCAGGCGGACGAGGAGGCGTCCATCCCGCCCTCCCTCAGCGCCAAGATTCTCCGTGAGGCGCGCAAGCAGCAGCAGGAGGAGATGCGCGCCGACGACTCCAGCGACGAGCAGCGGCCCTCTGCCGCCGAGGCGGCCGCGGGGCCGTCCACTTCATCCTCGTTCCCCGTACCCGCCGCGGACGGCGAGGAGGAGGAGGAGGACGTCGACGAGTTCGATGGGTTTGACGCGCTGAGCGAGTACGACGGCGGCGAGGTGCGTGGCTTACAAGACTAAGAATTGCTGGTTAATTTATTCCCTGTGGCTGAGCTTGCGTCTGAGATGCGAATTTGCTGGCTTTGTGGCGTTGGAAGGTGGAGATCAACGAGGAGGACGAGAGGGCCCTCGCTGCCTTCATGTCAAAGGACAAAGCTGCCGAGCGCACCCTTGGTGATATCATCCTCCAGAAGATCATGGAAAAGGATGCCGGGGTCGCAACTGGTGCGTATGCTTTTTTAAACTGTCATCCCGTAATTGGAATTGCAGTCAGTTCACCAAACCATGAGCTATTTTGAAATAGCTTTAACTGCAATTTTGGTATGAGTCGAGCTAAATGTGTTGTTGAATGCCCATAGACAGCAATTGTTGGTTGGACAATTCCTGATTGCTGTATTTACTTGAACAGAAGGACGACCTCGTGTAAAATTGGGCAACAGCATTATTGAGCTTTATAAAGAGTATGGGACTTTCCTCTTTCTTACTTTCTGTAATGTGAAGAAGCATTGCATATTTCTATGCAGTACTGAACTTTTCATTTGTAGGGTTGGGAAGTTCTTAAGCCGGTACACAAGTGGGAAAATTCCAAAAGCCTTCAAGCGCATACCATCGCTGGAGTGCTGGGCAGATGTCGTGCAGCTAACGGAGCCAGAGAATTGGTCTCCTAATGCCGTGTATCAAGCAACACGCCTCTTCTCTTCAAACATGAACACAAAGAATGCTGAGCGGTTCTATGAAGCCATTTTGCTCCCTCGTGTTCGTAGTGACATAAGGAAGAACAAGAGGCTGCATTTTGCACTCTACCAGTCGCTGAAAAAGGCCCTTTATAAGCCTGCGGCATTTAACAAGGGGATTTTGCTGCCACTCTGTCGGGTAATTGTTCTCTTCGGAGGTCAGCATTTAATTGAACATAGGGCCTATCTGTTTCCTTTGTTCTGATATCTCAAATGTTTGTTCTGATGGTGAATGGTTGCATCTCTTTTATGGTAATATTCTTGCAAATAGAATTTCCTGATGATTTGTTATTGAAAGGAGTTAGATGTTCAACATATCGTTTTTGAAAATTTGAAAGATAGATTGATAGCTGTTTCTTCTCAAATATCATGTTTTTGATTGAGACACCTTTTTTGTCCATTTTTCCTGTCATCATATTTTAGTTTCGGCACGCAAATAGTGCATATCTTTCCCCTTTTTTGTTGACTTCATAAGCTTATATTAATTGCAGGAAAGGAACTGCACCCTCCGTGAAGCAGTGATTATTGGGAGTATTATCCAGAAAGTTTCCATTCCATTTCTCCATGCAAGGTCATCTGAATATTAATAGGATTCATTTCCAAGATAATTGCGAGTTAGTATCTTATCTTCTATATACTGTGCATTTGGATGCAGTGTCGCTCTAGTAAAACTAGCAGAGATGGAGTATTGTGGTACTACAAGGTGAGTGAGCTACAACAAACTTCTATTCTCTCTGCATTGTTTATTATTATTACTGCATCCTTTTGTCCAGAGATTGTTTTGCTAAACATGCAAAGTTTTCATCAGAAACTATCAGTTATCTATGATGAAATTTTTGTTTAGCTACCCACATAACGTGTTGACATAGCATCTGACATCTTTATTACAGCTCTTAAAATGTGTATGATGCAGAAAGTTCACGTTAGTTCTAGTCGTACGTATATACTGTATTAGTTGTTGTCACCTTGAGAATGCTGTAACCTAATCTCTCTTGCAGTTACTTCATCAAGCTATTTCTAGACAAGAAATATGCTTTGCCATACCGCGCGCTTGATGCAGTGCTTGCACATTTCATGTGTTTTCTTGATGATGAGAGGATCATGCCTGTTATATGGCATCAGTCACTGCTTGCATTTGTGGAAAGGTTAGTGATGGATGTGTAGACTTTAAAGCATGTTTTCTTTATCCGAAACACATAATCCTTTTATTTGTGACATGCTGCAAAATAACTTGCATGCTTTAAATATGAAAAGGTATCTTTAAATTCTCTCTTCCATCATTGGCACGTCTTGTATCCTCTGGAATAAAGTATTCACCTCGAAATATTTCTTGTTGAAAGTGTGGTTATATGGTTTGAACATGTTCTTTATTGCGTGAGGCCCAAGCCTCATAGCTGTAGTTATGGGCTCATGACTGAATTGATTTCTGGTGTTCATTTACAAGTGTCCTTGCCCACTCTTTCACTGTTTTAGTCATGTATTTCACACCAAAACCTTTGTGGCAGATACAAGAATGAGTTGGAGAAAAAAGATAAGGACAAACTTGTACGTTTGTTGGATCACCAGAAGCACTATTTGGTATACCACTCTACATACTCATGAATATCAAAACACCATTTCCTGGAATTTCTTGGTTAACTGGCATGTGCTAATGCTTGAAACATGAACCCTTTCTAAACAGGTCACTCCAGAAATTCGAAGAGAACTTCGAGGGAGCTGCAACAGGGGTGAAAAGGATATGAATTTGCAGACTTATATCCTTTCAGTGCAGCTTGTCACAATCTTTAGCTTGCATACATATACTATATCAGCTGTACAAAAAAATGTTTCAATTAATGCAATTGGAACTTTGATTCAAGTCTGGTTGTTTCCTTAACATGTTTTCTTACTGTCACCTATCTCCGTTATTACCAAGCCTATCGAGGAAGACAAGTGGGATGTACCACAAGTGCCAATGGAGGAAGATTAACCACATTCTCCAACTTTGATTTTTACACTTCAAAATTTTTTGGAACAAATTTCTAAAGATATTGCTGTAATTTTTTGGGCATAAACTTTTAGTGCCAATATTGGGGATGATAAAATGGGTTCCCAGTAGATAGGGCACCAATGTTCTGAGGAGAAAAGGTATTTTGCACAGTCAGAATGTGATTCACGCACACAAAAGTTTGTTCTGATTGGAACTTGGAACCTGAAGATCATTCGCAGCATTTCAAGGTTGTATTCAGCATGTATATGTATTATACTGCCTTTCTCAGAGGTGGACAAGAAATGGTTTGATTTTTTTCGATCCTGGTACTTTGTCCTTCTCAGAGGTGGACAAGAAATGGTTTATTTTTTCTGGTAACCAGGGGTTCGTTTGATTTGTTTAGGGTCTTTGTTGCCTATATCTATCTAGAGTGTTTGGCAGGGCTCCAGATTCTCGTATATACATTTTAGATCTAGATTTTCTCCCAAAACGTTTGAGGTGATTAATCAGAATCAGTTGTGAAATCGTTTGGCAGTTAGACTGGATTCCAATCCACATAAGGGCCCGTTTGTTTGACCTGGAATGAGGCAAGGAACTATTCTAACTAGAGAAAACTTATACAGATTGCACTTAGGGCATTCACAATACAGACTTTATCATAGAGTCTAAATTTATTTATTACACTCTTATTTATTGTATTTTGCTGATGTGGCAGTGTAGTCATTGAAGAGAGAAAGAAAAAACAAGACTCCAAGTCTTATTTAGACTCCAAGTCTATGATAGCTTCGAGGTAATAAATGAACTTAGACTCTAAGTAGAGTCTGCATTGTGAGTGCCCTTACAATCCTAGCTGGATTAATTTCAGACCTTGCTTCCGTGGAACCGAACAAGCCCTAAATCGTTTCTCCTCAGAAACGAATCAGCAAAAATCGAGAACTAGACTATAGGAACTCTTTCTTTTAATTAATATTATCCTTTTGTATTAGTAATAAGAATTGGTACTAATTCATATTTTATTCATTTGCTATCCATTCATAGGATAGGGGAACGTTTATGCGCGACGGGTCGCATGGACGACGAACGCGCGACCTCGACGTCTTCTTCCTCTAGCCCTGCACGCATTTCCTCCACCCTAGGTGTCTGTATGATATTCTTTAATTCTCTCGCTACATATCAATCATCCACCATGGGGATGCACAGACATTGGGTGCACCCGGGTGCACCCAATTTAATTCATGTTTCCTCTCCCATTGTTCCGACCACGGCTTCCTTGTCATTGGTCGCCCCGTCCACCACCCCACCTCTCGATCCTGCCCTCATCTAACTTCACTGCCAGTGTCCTCATTCTTGCCCATATTCCTTTGAAAAGATTTTTTTTTTGCCATTCCAAACTAAAGTTGTAGTGCAAGTTTTATCCTCGAGCTTTAAAATGGGACAAACTACCTCCCTCTAACTCCTAAAAAACTGTTTCATTACCTTATCCTGGTTTCAAGGTGGCTTCTAAAAATATATTGGGTCTCCCCCTCCTGCTGGATCAAAAAATATTGTATTAAAATTTTGATCGGTTAATAACGTTGTAATTGCCCCTGCTAGTACCGGAAGTGATAATAAAAGTAGGAATGCTGTCACTAAAACAGACCACACAAAAAGAGGTAATCTATGCATAGTCATTCCAGGTCCATGCATGTTGAAGATAGTAGTTATAAAATTGATAGAACCTAGAATTGATGAAACACCTGATAGATGAAGACTAAAAATTGCTAAATCAACTGCCTCTCCAGAATGGCTGGTAATACCACTTAAGGGCGCATAGACCGTCCACCCAGTGCCTAACCCTTTAAAATTTTTGAGAAAAAACCTGGAGATAGATTGACACATAAGAAATAGAAATCCATATAAAATACTCGTGAAAATATTTCTAGAAGCTTTCAAAACCTAAATTTAGCTCTAGAAAAAATGCAAAACTTATCCAAGAAAAAACAAGAAAATTTCTAAACAAATCTAATCGATGTATAATTGCATTTTGAACAGCTTCGACAACAAAGTTAAGAGATGCGACCAACATTAAGAGATTCGTCTCGACATTAATAGACTAAAAGTATAATTAATTATTTTTTTACCCATCTTTAATGCTCCATGCATGCATCTAAAGATTCGATGTGACGGATACTGCGTAAAATATTTGGGGACATTTCGGGAACTGAACAAGGCCATATTTGTTGTGGAGAGTTTTTAAAACACTTCTAAACATTGACTGAACCTTGTTTTTTTTTCATATTTGCCAGGATATTTTCTCATTTTCCTAAACTAGTTCTAATTTTGGAAGATTACATTTTTCGTGAGTTTTAAATATTTTATTTGCCTTTCTTATGTCACAATCTATCACTATAAACTATAGTGTATGTTTCATAGTTTAAAATCTTGTCATTTGTTTAACAGAGTTTTAGAAAAATTAAAAACATGAAACTACAAACAACGAGGTAACTAACAGTTCTGACATTTGAGAGAGGCATTTTATCCAACTTTTGAGTTTGAGGATAAACCTTAAACTCTAGCGATATTTAGTAAAAAAGAAGCGTGCTATCCTATACTATAGGATATGGAGTGATTCAGTAGTCAGCATTTTGTTCATCTTGCACTACAGATTTTTGTCCCGGAAGAGTCGCCTATTAATCTATACCTGATTGGCCACAATAAGCAAGTGAAATAAAAAATTTTCTGTCAATGTCATTGCTAGGTGCTGGCACACAAAAAGATGATTGAACTGAAAGATACTACTTCATTATCGTGAGGCTATGAAATATGTCATGCATGGAGTAGAAACTCAGACTCCGTTACTTGTGCGCAGTACATTGTCGCATTACTCATCAGGCCATCACCTCTGACCACCAATGCAGTAAATCTTCAACCAGGTCCCAAGGCCATCACCTCTAACCACCAATGCAGTAAATCTTCAACCAGGTCCCAAGGCCATCACCTCTCACCGTTAGTACGGTAAATCTTCACCCTAAGCTAGATAAGTTTCCCATGCCTTTTCCACGGGAAAATAGGACAAGTGGAATACAACATGGAGAAGCACATTGGCTTTACAAAATTTGAGGCACGCCAATGCTCAAACTAGGCCGACGTGCATGGCACATCTTCAGTGCATTCTGCATTCCTAGTTCGTTTTACTTCAGGTTCAGGAGCTGATGGCTTGGATGGCCTATTGGGCTTGATCTCTTCGACCTTCTCTGTTGGAACGTTAAACTGCAGCACAACAAAATATGACTAGTTAGATTCCTCATGGATAGTGGAAACATAATGATCGATATAGAAGCCAAGATGCAGCACACATAAAAGATGTGGTGCTTTTGAATATTTAACATACCCTGAATCCACAGCCAGACACACAAGCATTGAAGCATTCCTGCATGGAAAAACTGAATTTGTCAAACACTACATTGAACAACTAAAACTTGTCAGTATGTCACAGACAATACGCAATGCAAACAATAATTTACAACGTAAACTTGATTAGTAAACCCTTGACAAATCTTAACAGCTATGGTTGTTGTAAATCGACACCAGAAAAGTTTAACACCCAACTGGTCCCTTCCGCATGGAAATACACGCAGGGCATAGAAATTCACTGGCACTCTACATGTCTCCAAGATTTATATTAAATTGGGTTACCTGTTGTCACCAAATTATTTAATAAATCAACATATAATTATTAACATAGGCAAAAACAAAGTTCATCAAACTGATACTTGTATGCCACTCAAATTATTCAACCAACAAATCTACCAGTGAGCTCTGGTTTGTGACTGCACTGAAATATCAGAATTAACTGCATGCTCCTGGCATTATGCCTGAAAGTATGTCAAAACATCGCTGCATTTATGCTTTTTTAAGAAAGTAACCATTGTTTCATGCTTCCTTTGAGCGTATAAATTTTAAAAGTTGAGCAAATAAAGGATTACATGACCGTCACAAATACCAAACATAGTTATAGCCTTACACGCTTCATACTAAAAAATGCCTCTGGTGCCCTGCTTATGCAGATCAAATAAGAACAAGGTATAAAAAAAGTAACTATATTAGGCCTAGAACAACTCCAAGGAGTGCATAAGTAGCTTAAAATGACAACAATTATCTATTTCTTCTAACCATACGCTCCTCTAACTTGATTTTGTAAGGAGCATGTTCAATATGATAACATCCGGAAAGTTTTAAATGTAGAAGGGCAGCAATAACCAGAATAGATGGTAACTGTTTGGTTTATATAACTTGTACATGATGTAACCGAAACAAACAGTAAAATGAAGGACTCACCAAAGAGTAACTATCCTGCCCTGGAGATCGATCAATATAGGCGCTCCACTGTTGATCTTCTAACACCGGATCTTTGTAGCAAATTTCAGTACATTTTCCTATGCCTGAGGAGTTTACAACGAGTAAGTTGCCGTGCACAGTAAAAATACAGCGTCAAGAAGACCAATACCATACTTTTCACAAATACGACTATACAGCATACACGACACTTTGGCCGGTGACGGAGAGACCTAGTGCTAACAACCAATTCTTAATCGACAGAGAAACTGAACAAGCTATATAGTGAAATAAAACAAATTTTAGCTCCTGGAAGAGCTCAATCCAGGGGATGACACGCAGCGACAGGCATTCGTTCGGCTTCCACATCAAGTATACTCACACTCGTCCCAGGTGTCGCCGTCCGCGTTGCACCCCTTCTTGCAGAACACCCTCCCTGTAAATAAAACCAAATGGCAGAAAGGGAAGGAGAAGAGAAGACCCGTTAGCTTGGAGTGAAGCAAAGCAACCAAATCATTTGGCGGGAGGAAGGTGGACCGAGGCACTGACATGGGATCTGCACGAGGCTCGCGTACTTCTTGGTGCAGCAGCTGCCGCACGGCGGCGTCCAGTCGCCGGAGAACATCCCGGCCTGCCTCCGGCGCCAACCCCTCCCGCGTCTCGCACGGACGGATCGGTCGGCGAAGCGAGCGGCAGCGGAACCGCGGCGGCTGCCGAGGATGCTGGTGGGCGGGCCCCGGTAAAGGGGGAGGCGAGCGGCAGGGGGCAGGAAATAGAGGTGGAGAGCGAGCGGCGGCGGCGGCGCGCTGTTCGGTTCGTATATACCGTGTCCGCTGGTCGGTCCGGAGCAAATTAGGGAGGTGTTTTATCGTCTTGTAGATAGAGCAAACAATATGGAAATTGAAGAAAAAAGTTTCTATTTTTTCCCCAGCAAACCGAGCCTATCTTACTTAGGGGTGATACTCCCTCTATTCCAAACTATAAGTTATTTTAAAAATTTTAAAGAGTCAAAATTTTCTAAATTTTAACCAAATTTATATAATAAGATAATAATATTTATGATACCAATTAAATATCATTAGATTATTTAATAGTTATATTTTATAGTATATCTATTTGATGTCATAATTTTTTATGTTTCTTTCTATAATTTTAGTCAAACTTAAAAAATACTTTAACTCTCTAAAATTATTAAAATAACTTATAATTTACAATGGATGGAGCAGATTCTTATGACGATGACAGTGGCATCCGTCAAGCCATCATATTAAAGTCCTCGAATTTAGACCGGTTGTTTACACTGTGCCAGATTTATTTTATTATTTGATATATATATATATATATTGTATCAAAAAAACGTTTTGTTCGTAGATAATTTTTTTGGCTGTTTTACGACAAAGGAATAAACTAAAGTACGACTGAAAAGGGCTGAAATAGGGTGAAATGTCTATAATAACTATAATCTCAACATTTATCGAAGATGTTCATATAAATATGATGTCTATATATGTTAGATCTGAATCGTGATTATGGATCACCTAGCCTGTTCGAGAAAAGAACTCGAACCCATCTGCCAGTGCTTTGGGTCAGATTTGGGTTATGATTGAGAAAAAACCTGATTTGACTTTTTTCTCGGACTGGAACCTAAGATCTGACATATCATCTGGTCAGTACATTGTTACACGTCAGCTGTTTCGTACATCGTCTCATGCAATGTCATATAATATTTTTGTTGATGTTGAGGAAAGAGAGCAGTGAAAGAGGAAGAGGTCGTTGTTTCACGAAACAACCACCTCATGAGCTAAAATTTAGGATTATGAAACAACTATTCTACCATTGTATGATTGTTGTTGTCATGCAACTCATAGTTTATTTTTATTTTATCCATAAATTAAGGAATCATGAGTTGCTACGAGACAACTTAAAAAACAAACTATTGTACATGTCGTCTACTAAATCGTCTTAAAATTATGTGGCACTATATGAGACCACCTACATTATAGTTAGGGATGACGCGTCACACTTACCTTGCAACTAGCTAGGGCAGTAGTATTATTACTCAATATCTATTTTTTCTCGGCAGGACTTATTGATCGGTGGGATTGCGATTGATATGACTGATGTTTTGTAAGGAAAACACTCTACCATGATTGATGATTGATAAGAAGGGGCTGATAAGTTCGAAGCGAACAAGGCCTTGAAAAAAAAACTATAAAAAATTGCCACATATTTTTTATTAGATGATAGGAAAACAAAGAAGAAAAAACTTTACTCAATATCTATAATTGTGGTTATCGGTTACATATGTTGATATGTATAAACATAAATTCATTGCATAGCATGATGGGTTTGAGACGATGGAAATAGAGCTTTTGATGTGGGATATAAAACACAACTTTGTTTATGGTACACATGCATTAAAATTGTTTGGGATATAAAACACAGCATTGCATAAACGTAAAACTCGTTCTGTAGAAGAAGTTGAGAAAGCCATCTACCACTTGAAGCGATCTTGCAAGGAACCCACGGGCGCGGGCGTCTAGCGTGTGCAGTCGGTGAAGAGCCGCCGCATGCATCACCAAGAGCAGCGACAACCCCTCTTCAAGGCCGCCAAGCTCGCCGATAGGGAGCCAGGCAATGCCAAGTGGACTTTTCCTCAGTGAATAGACACATCACCAAGTAGATTTTTCAGGTTGCATCACACGTTGTAAATTATTTTGCAGGTTTTGCGGTAGCTGAAACTATTTATTTTTCTTGCTCAAGTCACCACCACCTGAAATCCCATGAATACATGTAACTCAACTAAAGTCTTATTTAGACCGAATGGTCTAAAGTTTAATTGACTACTGAACTTAGATGACTTTAGTATACTTGTATGATCTTATGAACTAATGTTTATTTTTTGGGCAGGTTAAACTTTTCTCCGTATAGACGATAAAGCCTCGAGAGCTAAAGTTCAGATGCTAAACTTTATACTACCAAGCTAGGTATATAGGGCCTGATTGGTTACATGCATAACCTCTTCTCCAGTCTCCCATAATACAAACTAGTCTTGATTGGTTACTTGCATAGGAACTTATACAGGCTAGCACTATCCATCCTCAAAGCAGCCTGTAGCTGCATCCCACTGTTTGCTCAAAATGGGTGTATTCAGCTATGCAACACAAGCATTGCATCTGCACTGCAGGTTCATTGCACCCGCTTTGCACTCACGCACCCACCTCTGCACATCTCATGCAGCAGCCAGCAGCTCGTTCCCAACCCTGTCCCCTTCCACGCCGGGCACAGCATGGCTGGGGCCGAGCGAAGGACGTCGCATCCGCTGGAAGTGGTGGTTGTCGCCGGGACGGCCGGACCCAGCATGTAGCACAGCGGGGCCAAAACCGCCGCCGCCACCACTGTACCGGAGCGGGCCTATCCGCTTCAGCCCCGCCGCCGTTCCCTGTGGTCGCCATGGCTGCGGTCTACACTCCGTACGCATCCGTCGTCGCGCTCTGTTTGTGGAATCCGACCATGCAAGCGACAAGGACAGTAAGGAGCAGGAGCAGAACCTCTTCGCGGTGTACGATGGTCGTGGGCATAGGTTCATGGGGATGCGCAGGTGCCGAAAGCGGATGCTCACGGTGCTGGGCGTGAAGTCCATGGTGGCGAGCTTCGCTAGCATGGAAGTCGTCGTGGGCCAGCGCATATGATTGTTTAATCTCCCATAAGAAGTCTCCGCCGTGCTCGTCAGTGACCTGGGCTGCTGCAGTGTGGGTGTTCGATGAAATGCCTAGGCTAGCTGGCCCCGTTTGGCAGAGCTCCCAAAGCTGATTCTCAGCTGAATCCAGCGGGAGCTCTGCCAAACAGTTTTTCTGATGGAAGTGATTCTCTGCTGATTCCGTGAAGTGATTCTCTGAAATGAACTAAGAGGCTGAGAGCTGAAAAAAATAGCTTCCCCTGATTCTGTGAAGTGATTCTCCATGCTGATTTTTAAAGTTTATGATGAAGAATCAAAGAGAATTACTTTCAGTCACAGAATCACTTCTCTCAGAGAATCAACTTTTATGGAGAATCAAAATCAGATGGAGCTCTACCAAACTGGCCCTGTATAACCCTTAATGCTATGCAAATCCTATACCAGCAACCAATCAGACCCATAGGGCATGCTGACAAACGACGTAACTTCGGAACACATATGCATCCATCTCTTGTGTTTGTGTGTTTCCTTAGCACTTCCGAAGTGAAGCCTAAAAAAAATTTAGGCCACACCACAATAAAAACGACTTCACTCTTCGTGGCTTGTAATGTACAAACAAACATGCATCACGGTGAGTCCTACACATCAAATATTAGGGCCTGTTTGGTTCCCTCCCACTAAAATTTAGTGACTAAACTTTAGTCACTTTTAGTAGCAACACCCTTACTAAAAGAGACTAAAAGGAACTAAAATGCCTTTTTAGTCCCTTTTAGTAGGGGTGTTTGACAACTTAGCTACTAAAAGTGACTAAAGTTTAGTCACTAAATTTTAGTGGAAGGAGAACCAAACAGACCCTTAAAAAAGCAAATCCGACGAAAGAGACTTGGATTGTCTCACTGTGGAACTGCATTTGCTAAACAACAAATACATTTTTACTAGCTAGGCATCGGTGCTTGTACATGCACCGCTCCAGGAATTTTCGGCATCACTCGAACTTAGCTGCAACGTGTGAAGTGATACTTGAATCTTCTCTCACTTGTTTTGACATCACACTTGGCTCACACTGCGGAAAGCCTTAATTAATTTGCAAAGATGCCAAACAAATGAAAAAAAATAAGTAAAAGTACACGTGTTGTGCTGGACACATGCATCCATCAATCGATGTTTTTATTTTGCGTTCGGCCTAGGTGAGCACAGGCACAGCACAGCTAATGTGTGTGTGTGTGAGGCGTGACTGAAAGTGCACGTGGAATCTGGCGCGACGTGAATCTGTATCCGTGGGAAACAGAAAGCAAGTGGCGCAGCACGCACGTAATCCAAGCTACACGATGCACCCCGTTTTCCTCTCTCGGGCACGCATCAACGTAGTACGTCACTGTTTTACTTTTACTGATGGACTGATGGTAGAGCTACTAGCGTTTTGGTCTGGTGGTAAACGTAAAGAAAAACTTAAAAAGTTGTGTCTGTAATTTAATAATATCATCATCTTTGTAGTCTGTAAACACAAGTGGACATGGAATCGGCGACGGCGAGTGCAATCCTCCTCCTCCTCAAGCGCGCGCCGGTTGGGAGCGGGAGCAGCCAATGCCGACCCTCCGAAATCGAGAGCCGCGTCACACTAGGCCTCGATATCGAGCCAGCTAGGCTCGTTATAGCTCGGCTCGTTAGCAAGCTGGCTCGACTCGGCTCGTTATACTAACGAGCTAGAAGAGCAGCTCGGCTCGGCTCGTTATAGAGCTCGAGCTGGCTCGTTTGGCTCGCGAGCCAAATCATAAAAACACATTTTCTCAAAGTGCATGTAAATTTATATATAAAAACATAATTTCCCTTATATGATTTATCTTTTACCTGTATATGAACAATACGTAAGAACAAATATGATTTCCACCACATTGTTGGACGTCTGGACATTCTACAATAGCTAATTTGAGTTTGTTGGCTTGTGAATTAATTGGCTCGTACGAGCTAACGAGCAGCTCGCAAGCCAGCTCGAGCTGGCTCGTTATAAATCGAGCTGGCTCGTTATAAAACAAGCTGGCTCATTATAAAACGAGTCGAGCTCGAGCCGAGCCATTAACGAGCGAGTCGAGCGAGCTAGCGAGTTTCGAGTTTTTCGTCCAGGCTTACGTCACACTCCCCCAACCACCCCGCGCGGAATAAACAAAGGATCTCCAATTTATTGCTCCAAATAAAAGAAAACAAGAATCTCGAATTTCCGTTTTCCCCGAAAGCGGAAAGCCCCAAGAGATTCCCAAAGGTTCAAGCCACTTGGATGGCGACCCCACACAGGCCACACAAAGTGACAGGACCAACTTGGCCTACAGGGGCGCGCCCCGCGCGCCCGGTCCAGTGGAACACGGCACGGTACATCCGACCGACATTACGGGCCCGCAGGAGTCCACCAGGTGCTCCGGATCCACGCGACCACCAGGTGGTCTCGGGCGCGTCCACGGCTCCACCTCAGCTCAGCAGCGAGCGCAGGAGCCGCCAAGCCACTAGACTAGCCGAGCGCAGGATAGGATCCCCGCGGGATCCCACTTCCCAGTTCCCACGGGCAGAAAGCGACGCAACTCCACTGCGAGGAGGCACAGGACAAGGGGAGGCGCAGCGCAGCGCAGGGCAGGGCAGGCAACCATGGTGGCGTCGTCGGCCAAGGGACGGCTCGTGTCCGCGCTCGCGGTGGCGGCGGCGCTCGCGGCCGTGCTCCTCTACCGCGCGCCCTTCTCCAAGGTCCCCGGGATTCTATTCTCGACAGCGATTTTTTTTTCCGTTCCATGTGTCTGTCTCTCTTCTGTGTTCTGTTTCAGTCCCCGTGTGGTATCGAATGAATCTGTGACGGCGGCATGACGGCTGACGCCGTGCGCTCTGTATCTCCTGTTGCTGCAGAGCTTGGGCGGCGAGGGGTGCAGCCTCCTCCCGCACGACCACTTCTGGATCGCCAGCGACCGCGTCGTCACGCTCGGCCGCGTCGGCCCCGCCGCAGGTACCTACGTACGGGCTACGGCCACCGATCCATTCCATGCCATCTGACCTCGCCATCGCTGTTCGACGCTGCCACTGCGGCCTGCGGCGGGCGCAAGTGGAAGCCGACGGCTAGAGCACGCGGCTGAGATTTTAAGGCTTGGAGCTCTCTGATGCCGATGGTTGTTGCGTGGTTGATTACTCGATTGATTGCTGCCTGCAGTGGAGGTCAAAGGAGGGCTCATCAACGCCATCGCCGTCGGGGACTACCGGAACTTCGTGCTCCGCCGGCCGCTCCTGGACTACGGGGACGCCGTCATCATGCCCGGCCTCATCGACGTGTAAGCATCTCATCTCGTACTGCTATTAACCTTTCAACTGAACACTGATGGAGGGACTACAACATACTGCTATTAACCTGCCTTATTGAATACTGATGGAGGGAGATTAGGCGTGGCCGAAATGATGTTGTAAACAGCGATGATTTTGCTCTAACTCTTCCAGTATTAATTTCTTTCTTTTGACCCACTGTTTGATCGATGGTCCTGATGATTAATTTCTTCAGGCATGCCCATCTCGACGAGCCTGGACGTGCCGAGTGGGAAGGCTTCTCCACTGGTACAAGAGCAGCTGCAGCAGGTGCAAATTCACTTCAGCACAGAGCTATAACTTGTTACTACTTACCACTGCATACAGTCTAGTTATGGCAGTGGTCCTCGTGCACCTACCTGTACGACCCTTATGAGGAGCATGGGCATGGCCTGAGGCTCTCAGTCATTCAGTCAACAGTCAAGAGCAACCAGAGCAAATAACAAGTTTACAATGCACAGTTTCTTACTATATAAATCGCGTGGATCACATTTTTGTTTCAGGTGGGATAACGACATTGGTGGATATGCCACTCAACAGCTTCCCGTCAACAGTCTCTGAAGAAACTCTCAAACTGAAGGTCAGGTTTCTCCGTCAGTTGCA
Organism: Coix lacryma-jobi var. lacryma-jobi; assembly: GCA_009763385.1. NCBI lineage: Eukaryota > Viridiplantae > Streptophyta > Magnoliopsida > Poales > Poaceae > Coix > Coix lacryma-jobi. Next base: position 1,895,278 of record CM019830.1, on the reverse strand, counting down.
AGTATTATACACCGTTTCTACCTGCTTCATGTCTGTGACTGACACTGCCATTACATGACTGACTTTCAGCTGGAAGCAGCTCAAGATAAGCTATATGTTGATGTGGGTAAGTTGACCGACTGAAACACTGAAACCAAAGGTTTTCTTATTTCTGGTTTCCCAAACAGAGACACCATACTCAACTCTCTTATGATCTGTGTTCCTGGAAAAAAACAAGAGAATAAGGAAATACATCCTGCGGGGTCAGATCTGCATGTCCACAAATATGACTCCCGTGATGTGCTACTCTTATACAGGGTTCTGGGGAGGCCTCGTGCCAGAGAACGCCTTCAACCCAAGTGCTTTGGAGGGCCTCCTAAATGCAGGCGTTTTAGGACTCAAGGTTCGTTTCTCTGCTTGCAGACAGCACTGAAATTAACTTCAACATGCTGTAACCTGTAAGCGTTGGGTTTTCGACATCATTTCAGTCTCTTTTCCTTGCTCCTTGTTTTCACAACGAGGCAAAGCATGTTGGAGGTTCTTGCTAAGAGTCCTTAGGATTAGGAATTGGGCCATGCTCCTTTTCCTCCTTTTAACCAGCAGATATACTCACAGACTGATTGCCTCTCACTTTTATTTCATGGTTCTAGTCTTTTATGTGCCCCTCAGGCATTAACGACTTCCCCATGACAAATTCAACTCATATCGAGGTATGCTGCATTATTTCCTTATTTTAGATTTGATTTTCTTTCCTATGGAATCTCTGATGAGGAGTTTCCCTTAATGCTTAAAACTGTAGGAAGGATTGGTTACACTGGCAAAATACAAGAGACCTTTACTTATCCATGCAGAACGTATACCTGAGACTGAGGAGGAGGATGTGCAAGAGGATGAACTAGATCCTCGATCCTATATGACGTATCTAAAGTCTAGACCACCATCATGGTAATTCTTGCTCTTATGCTACAAAGAATTGAATGGTAGTCTCTATAAGGGTGCAAATTGGTGACCCTTAGGTGCACCTCCACCTCTCTTTAGTTCAAATATTTATACTAAATGAGATCTCACTTTAAAGAAGTAGTACAAATATTTGAACTAAAAAGGATTGGAGGTGCAACTAAGGGTCACCAATTTACACCCTAGAGTCTCTATCTTAGATGTTGGGCTTCTACATCTTGATTTTTATGGGCTGAGACCCGATCGCGAAAAAAGAGTACATACCTCAAAACTTACTGTTTGAAAAACATGCATAAACAGTAAGTGCAAGGAGTTGTACTGTCAACTGCGTTTTTGTACAATTTAAACAATACTAGGATTAGTGTCAACTGCATTTCTGTATCTGTATAACTTAAAATTGTGTACGATAAGTTTTACCATAAGTAACCTCACTTTAAATTACGCAATCTCTTTAAACCTAGGGAGGAAGCGGCTATCACAGATCTGCATCGTGCAATGAAGGATACAGAGTCGGGGGGTCGGTCGGAAGGAGCTCATATTCACATTGTTCATCTATCAGATGCAAAAACTTCCTTGGAACTTATGAAGGTTGAATGTCATCATATGAAAAATGTTGTGCGACTTTCCCATGACTTATATAAATTTATGATTTTAATGTCCGGAAATAAACTCAACATCAACGTATGGAAGGAAGGTTCACTGTTAATGAGAATTAGACATTGCTCCTAAGATGTACAAGTACAACTACTGTTGTCGAGAAAGCTCACACATATGACAGTTTTTTTTTTTTGTATTTTTGAACGAACCATATGACAGTTTATCTCTAGTTACTTTTTTTCTTTTGATCAAAGGTGTTTTTCATTAATTTTACTTACTACAGTTCTCTTTGCTTGTAGGATGCTAAACGCAGTGGTGCAAGTCTATCTATAGAAACATGCCCTCATTACCTGGCATTTTCATCCGAAGATGTTCCAGACGGAGATACTCGCTTTAAATGTTCTCCTCCCATACGTGATGACACAAACAGAGAAAATCTTTGGAAAGCTCTGCTTGTATGCTATTGTTGCCACTTTCTATTTTTTATTAAGTGAACATTTAATAAACTGTTCCATTAATATGCTAACTGTTGGTTTATGGCATAATTAATATTAGGATGGACACATAGACATGCTAAGTTCAGACCACTCACCATCAACTCCTGATCTCAAACTAATGGAGGAAGGCAACTTTTTAAGGGCATGGGGAGGTATATCATCATTGCAGGTTAGTTTGTGTACTTACAAAAGCATGCTAATTAATTCAAGCTCAGTAACTTCAAAAGTTGTCAACTGAAGCATTTTTTCGCTATTTTAATTAAGTTGTAATAAAGAGCAATACCTCGTAATGGTAGTGGAAGTGTGATGCTAAACTTCTAAAAAGAAAGGTGTTTTGCGGGTTCAATATTTTTTGCATTACATTAATTTGGCATAACTATTTGTAGTTTGTCCTCCCGATAACATGGTCATATGGGCGAAAGTATGGCATTACTCTGAATCAGCTAGCCTCATGGTGGAGTGAAAAGCCAGCCAAGCTTGCAGGCCAAAAGAACAAGGTACTTAAATTATGCACTATATACTATTCAACTTGATGACAATACTTCCAAGTCAGGCACCAAAGAATTATGTTTAGTTATCATTCTTCATGTATTCTCCAAGAAATATCTTGTAGATGAAAAATGCACCTCATGTGTTAGTACTGAATCATGTAGGGAGCTATTCTACCAGGATACCATGCTGACATAGTAGTATGGAAACCTGAAACTGAGTTCCAACTTGATGACAGTCATGCTATATATCATAAACATCAGGTTTACTTCCTTCCTCAAATAACCCTATAATAATTCAACTATTTAAAATGCTATACTCTGATACTTGGCAATAACAAGTAATTTCGTTATCTTTTTGCAGAATATTTCGGCGTATCTAGGAAAGCAACTTTCTGGTAAGGTACTGTCAACTTTTGTGAGAGGAAATCTTGTGTTTGCTGAGGACAAGCATGCAAATGTTGCTTGTGGTGTTCCTATCCTCGCTAAGTAATATGCAGGTACAGTTGTGCATATCTTTTTTTTTAAAAAAAAATCATAGCTTTTCATAACTACACATACTACATACATATAAGGAAATTATGCATGTAGATGTAACTAGCATAATACGCCCGGTAATCTACACTTTTATACAATATTCAATGTTTATTCTTTTGTTTCAGGTGGATCCAGAGCTGCCATTGTTGATCCGTAGTGTATACAATCGTATGCACTATGTCAATTTGTAGGTTGCTCTTGTATATAATTGAACTCATTCATGTCATTGTTCTATAGTAGCAGTCTAATTGTATTGGCATGCAATTTGCCTTGATCCCCAATTAGACTATTAGTTTTCTCTATTAATATGGAAGAATACACTTTGTCCATTTTCATGCCTATGGTGTTATGGGCATTGGGTTACTGGTGAGAAAGGAGGATGAGGGCATGCCTCAAGCTTGCCTTGTTCGGTTGTGCGACTAAAAAACAATGTTTCGGTTGATTTGTGTGAGAGAAAAAACACTGTTTTATGGTAGAAAAGTAGGGCTTATTCTGGCTGATAAGAGGCTTGGTTGCCTTTACTCAAAACATTCCCTCAGGCTCTTTGTTTTAGGAGACATAATTTTACCTCTATGAAACTTTTTTCGGCAACCTATCTTAGCATGTATTTTGTTAAGAGGGAGAAAAAAATGTTTGTTAAGAGGAGCAGTTGAGCCTAACAACTAAGGCCACCTACAACATCACAAGACTGCTAAGTTGCTATCTCAAGGCATATAAGGGCACCGCAGAGCTAGTTGCTAACTCTAAGCCAATCTCTTTAATAATATCAGTTTTTAGCAATGACTAATAGTATGATTTGATTCACGTGATACTTTCACATGATCTTAGAATTTGATTAAGAGCTAGTTTTCTCTCTCTTCTATTAAAATATAAAAATAATGCTTAGAGCTAGTTTATTAGCTAGCCATTACGACTGCCTTAACAAGAGAAATGACTAAATATATTAAGCATCACTTTGGAGCATTACGACCAACGACGATTAGATGACGAATCCAGAATGATCCAGGCATCTCCTTCCACGACCTGCATATTCTCAGAACAAACTCCGGCTCACTGGTTGCCGCGTTGTGCAATACCCGTTGGTTCCTTTCCTAACCACAACCAATGTCTGTACCAGGCTCCGGCCTACTAATCAAACCAGGTACAGTAGTATTTTTGCTAGATATATATATAAAAAAACAGACAACGGTCGGACCATTCCCATGACTTTCCTTTTTTAAAAAAAAGAAAAGAAACATTCATTTCGTAATTTTCTGACCAGCTTGCCAAATAGAATTGGGGGCTTCGGCTACCCAAAAAAAACTTTAGTGCTGAAATAAATAAATCAAATGGCTTCTTTGGACAGGGCCAGTCCTTTTTGGGTTCACATTTAGCATTTTCATTCAAGCCCGGCCCTACAAGAGACGTGGGCTGGGCTTAGCTCGGCGGGCCTGTCTTGCTCAAGCCTCTCCCTGTCAGGATAAGGGGGAAGCAGTTCTGTTCGTCGGTGTGGACCTCCCTCCGTCACCGGAAGCGGAAGAGACACCCCGCTTCCTCCATCCATGGCTGCCACAGGCAAGCTTACCCTTCTCCTCCCAGTGACCCTCTCCTCTAGGTCCTCCCACTGCACGCGTGGCTTCATGCACAATCCACGTCGTCAGCCGCAACGCCTCACAGCGGCGGCCGCCGAAACCTCCTCCTACAACCTACCATCTCGCACCTCACCGGAGACGCCGGAGGCGAGGCAGATACGCCTGGAGACGGAGTCAGCGCTAGAATGGGGCGGCGTGTGCTATCGGCTGGCCCACTTCGCCGCCACTGCTGCCGGCCGCGCCGCCTGCGAGGGAGGGCGCGTCCCCGTCGGGCGGAGCCGGGAGGAGAGCGAGAGGCTGATCGACCAGACGGCGGCGGCGGTGCTTCTTCCCACGCCGCTCGATTTCCGCGGCGTCGAGGACGTGTCCGCGCTCGTCGCTGCGGCGGGCGCGGGCCGGGCGCTTGCGGTGAGGGAGCTTTGCGCAGTTGGGCGCAGCATTCGTGCCGTGCAGGCGGTGTTCGACCAGTTGAAGAGGCTTGCCGATGAAATGCCGGATGGAAGGTGAGGAATCGCTTTGGTGCCTCCTGATGAATTGGATGGCATTGAAACATGCTATCACCAGGTGGTAGGATTTTTGTTTGGTCATTTTGACACTGTATTGTGGATGTAAATCATAGTACTGGTTACCAGGTTACTGTTCACATATTCTTTACGCATTACAAGAGTCTATGGATATGGATTGGTTCTTTTTTCAGATTTTTTTTTTCTATTTGTTCTCCTGCAGGTACTCTTCTCTTGTAGATATACTGCAAGGTTGTGACTTCCTAACTGAACTTGTTCAAAAGATAGAGTTTTGCCTTGATTCCACTCTTTCTCTTGTCCTGGATCGGGCAAGCAAGAAATTAGAAACAATCCGCCGAGAAAGAAGGAGAAACATCGAAATGTTAGAATCTCTGCTGAAAGATACAGCAGCAAAGATTTTCCAGGCTGGTGGGATTGATAGTCCTCTGGTCACCAAGCGCCGTTCTAGGATGTGTGTTGGTGTGAAAGCTTCACACAAGCATTTGGTGCCTGGTGGAATCGTTCTAAGTTCCAGTGGCTCTGGTGCAACGTACTTTATGGAGCCACGGGATGCTGTTGAGCTCAACAACAGGGAAGTTCAACTCTCAGGAGCCGAGAGGGCAGAGGAATTGGCAATATTGAGCTTGCTTACCTCAATGATCGCAGACTCCCAACTGAAGATCAGAAATTTGATGGAGAAGGTTTTGGAATTGGACCTTGCTTGTGCTAGAGGGTCGTATGCCCGATCGACAAATGGTGTCAAACCAACCTTCAGTGATAATTATACCATTGTCCAATCGGATCAGTGCACTGACTATTCAGTTTATATTGAGGGCATTCGACACCCTCTTCTACTTGAACAGTCTGTTATGGCAGAAGAATCAACTACAGAAGTATCTGAAATGCCTGTTCCATTGGACATGTGGGTAAAAAAGGATGCAAGGATAGTTGTGATCTCTGGACCTAACACTGGAGGCAAAACTGCCACTATGAAGACCTTGGGGCTGTCCTCCCTTATGTCAAAAGCTGGTATGTTCTTCCCAGCCAAAGGAAGGCCTAGGATTCCATGGTTCGATCAGGTTCTTGCAGATATTGGTGATCACCAGGTAGTCTCTGTCCTTTGATGATAATTTCTCTAATCACTTGCGGGACAATAAGCTTATTGATGAAAACTATTTTTTGGATTGAAGTCGCTGGAGCACAGCCTCTCTACATTCAGTGGGCACATATCACGTCTGCGCAAGATTGTAGAAATTGTATCAAAAGATTCTCTAGTTCTAATTGATGAGATTGGCAGTGGCACTGATCCATCTGAAGGTGTAGCTCTTTCAACCAGCATTTTGAAGTATCTTGCAAGTAAAGTGAGTTTGGCCATTGTGACAACTCATTATGCTGACCTAAGTCGGCTCCAGTCAGTTGACAACCGATTCGAGAATGCTGCAATGGAATTTTGTGTAGAAACTCTACAACCAACATACCAAATCTTATGGGGCAGTACCGGTAATTCCAATGCACTTAGTATTGCAAAGTCAATTGGTTTTGATCAAAAAGTGCTTGATCGCGCACAAGAATGGGTTGAGAAACTATTGCCTGATAAGCAAAAGGAGCGGCAAGGTTTACTTTATGATTCTCTCCTCGATGAGAAAAAACTTTTGGAATATCAGGCAAATGAAGCCGCATCTGTTCTTTCACAAGTTGAGGGGTTGTACAATGAGGTACTTATACTCTTAAGTTTTGATATTTCCGTAGCAGTGATGTACTCCCTCCGTCCCTAAATAACTGTCTCTAGAAATCCGTGTTTCCCTCACAAACACGCTTTCCGGACGACAATTAAAAAGGGACGGAGGGAGTACATATATTCTCACCTTCCTCTCGTTTTTTTTTGTGGTCACCTTCCTCACATTTTAAATCCAACCTGGTATATTTTCACTTTGAAGATTCGCTTGGAAGCTGATGATCTTGAAAGTCGAGTAGCTGCTTTGAGAACAAGAGAGACCCAAAAGGTACAACAAGAATTGAAGCTTGTGAAGTCTCAGATGGACACCATAATCAAGAACTTTGAAGCTCAGCTAAAGAATTCAAAACTTGAACAATACAATTCGCTAATGAGGAAAGCAGAAGCTGCCACTGCTTCTGTGGTTGCTGCTCATCAGCCGAACGAAATAACCTTCGATGACGATGAAAACCAGAGCTCCTTTGTCCCACAAATTGGAGACAAAGTGTATATTCAAGGGCTGGGAGGAGGAACGGTGGCTACTGTTGTTGAAACTTTTGGAGAAGATGAGAGCTGTATGGTTCAATATGGAAAGATAAAGGTTCGAGTCAAGAGAAGTAAGATAAAATTGGTTCAAAGAGGTACAACTAACGAGGCAACAACTTCCTCATCTATAAAAGCAAAGGTATGATGCATCATCTCAACATACATACTATCTATTCACAGCATCGATAATTTTAGTAATCCTCATAAGATGATGTAAGGACATATATATTAAGAATTAAGAATGTCTGAGATGCCTTTTGATCTTTTGACCAAGCCATGTCATTTGTTATGAGTACGGAGTATATGGTAAAATCTGTTCCAACTTTCAAGGTAGCAGTGACTGGAAAAAACAATGGTTCTAACTAAGCTAGCTAGCTAGCTATAGTTGTTCCATGTTCATGCATTTGTGGCATATCTACCAACCAATTAGTCGATTTTGTCGGCATTCCTGTTGTCCAACGCGTGGCGTCTTCCAATAGCATGTCTGGAGAAACCAAGTTAGCTTCAGCCCTACAGAATGCATTGATTCTGGCCTGGAAATTCCTGGCACGGCTTTAGTTCGGGCAGATGCAGCAGCATGGAAGAACAGGCTGGACCTAGGTATGGTCCATGCAATGATGCAAGGCTGGTGCATGCATGAACCTTCGTTAACTCTGCCGTTGCTGTACCTAGATAGTAGGCATGTTCGGATCATCGAGGATCGGCATGGTCGGCATGTCTTGTAAACGCTCACTGCCGTGGCTTAGTTTTTGTTTCTTCAATCGTGCTCTGACCATGTTTGCTTTCCACCAGGGCCGAACACCGAAGCAGCGATCGGCAACAGCCGAGGCAGACCGAAACAAAGACGGCAGCGGCGTCTCCTTCGGCCCTGTCGTGCAGACGTCCAAGAACACGGTGGATCTGCGCGGGAAACGGGTTCCAGAAGCGGCCTACGAGCTCCGGATGGCCATCGACGCGTGCAGGCCGTACCAGGTGCTCTTCGTGGTTCATGGCATGGGCACTGGGGCAGTGAAGGATTGCGCCATTGACGTCCTCCGGAACCATTCTCGGGTGGCCAGGTTCGAGGACGAGAGCCTCCTCAACTACGGCTGCACCGTCGCCTACATCCAGTAAACGGGGGACAGTACGAACCTGTTTGGAACTTAAGACAGAAATTTCACAAGAATTGTGCAGAAATCGATTCAGGCCTAGATTCTAACCAAAAACTTTGCATCCTGTCGTATCGAATCTTTGACACATGTATAGAGTACTAAATATAGACTAAAAAATAATTAATTATACAGTTTGCATGTAATTTGGGACATGAATCTTTTAAGTCTAATTAGTCTATGATTTGACAATAAAGTGCTACAGTAAATCTAATTAGGCTTAAAAAAATTCATCTCACAATTTACGGACGAATTTTGTAATTTGATTTTTTTTTAATATCCGAACACTTTATGCAACACTCTATGTAACATTCAGTGTGACAAAAAAAAAATTACGGTCCAAAAGTAAACAAGGCCTGAAAGCTTGATTGGAAGGAGAGTCGACGAGTACGGCAGATTTTGACTTTGTTTATATGAGGCAGCCATTTCTGCTGAAGCGAAATGTTTTTTTTTTTTTGGCAAAACATCTGGTGATATTTGTGATTGGTACTTGGTAGGAATGGGCAGCGCGCAGTGTGTCCGTCTGGATCACGTCACGTGTGTGGAATGGAGTTCGGTGGGCTCTTCGTAATGATTTTGCTAGCTGATTGACGGGTAGATTGGGATCGTATAAATGACCTTGACCCATCCAAGGGCTAGAGCTATTTGGAGCTCAACTAGCCCTAAAGTATCCAAACAAGAGGGCTAGTTTGAGCTATTTGCAACTAACCCACCTCAAAAAACTATCCCCACCAAGAGGTGATTATTTGGGCTAGTTATACTTAGGACCACTAGAAAAATGGTTTTTGTCTGTATGTCCACCTCATCAAATGATTGGAAAAGTACATTTATTATCAATCTAACTCTTCTATCCAAACATCTCTTTGGCTAGAGCTAGTTTAGAGCTACTTGTAAGCTAGAAAATAACTCTAACCTTTAGCTGTGCTAGAGTATCCAAGCAGGGCCTTGACAACTGTGATCAGTTGGGCTTCATATGTAACTGTACTGTCAGTGGCGAAGCCACATTGACTCACCCGAGTGCACATGCACCAGGGTAAAATAAAAAAATTAGTGAACATGTACTAAATTTTACCTCTTGTGCACCACCCTGGCCCAAGCATGTGCACCACCGTGACCGTATGAGTCCATGCATGTGCAGAGATTATCATTATACTTATGAAGTGTGCACTCGGGTCCTTGATGGTCTAGCTTCGCCACTGTGTACTGTACTGCCATTGCAAGATCCCCAACGAAAGCAAGGTGTACGCCGCGTGCCGGCGTGCGTGCACATGTGCGCTTTCCGCGGCTGTTGTGCAGGATCTTGTGTGGCTAGGCTTGCTGTGGCCACGTTAACGGTTGACAATGCCGCCGCTAGACGGCTAGAGTTTGTTTTTTTTTTCTCTCGAATGTGCACGAGTGTACATATTATTGTATTAGAAGAAGGATGTTTATAATACAAGAGCCCCCCTCCACCCGTTAGTGTTTGGAACATGCTATAATTTGAAATTCTAATGGTAACGACCATAGTTTGTTTGAATTAAACCAGGGGTGCTGCCAAGCTAAGTGATGTACTCCTACCCGCTTGTCGCTTCATTCTCAGAACAATAGAAGATTAGAGAAGTAATGATACTAAGAAAGAACAAAATTGAAAATTGGATAAGTGTGATTCCGAATCAACCATTGCATCAGTGCTAGGTCACATATCCAACTTTAAGACCTTTTTTCATGTTACGCTCTCCATCTAACCTTGTCTTGCATGAAATCCAGGGATTTCCTACAACTTAATTTCTTGAGATTTTTTTGGGCGTATAGTAGGGCCTCTCATGACACTATGTATAAACTATAATGAAAGTCATTACTTGAGTGTTGCAACCCCTATTTCCTGATGCTATTGGAAGGTACTTTTTCACCAAAATCTATATTCCTATATTTATATTTAGGAAGATTTAGAGTCTTTTGGAGTCGCTCTAAAGCCCTCAAATTATGGCAAGCTAAAAAAACAAAACGACAAGCATAAGGTAAAAAAAAAGTGATTGAGATGGGTGTCACTACTCCCTTTTGTTCTAAAATACTTCCTCTATCTTAGAATAGAAGTCGTTTTAGATTTGGACACGAGAATTAAGGAGATGTAAAAAGGTGTAATGCACAGAAACACAAAATGGAGAGAGATAGAGAGAAATAGAGATAGAGGCGTATTGAGAAAAGAAAAAAGTGTATCAAGAGAAGAGAAATGTGTATTGGGAGGTGAGAGTGATAAGTACAGTATTTTGAGATAAAATTTGAATCTTAGAATGATTTCTATTTTTTGGTACAAAGAGAGCAGCTGCACAACTTGTTTTTTCGACAAGTCAACTTTTATAGATATGATTAGATTTATAAAAAAGTTATTATTTTTCTAGCATCTCCTAATATGTTTATTATGAAAATATGTATTTCGGTACGAACGATGTTTATTTGAAGAAGATGGAGGAAATACATGATTGGCAACCTCGTTAAATCCCGGCCAAATTGCACGATCACACGAACAGCGAGGCGATGCATGTACGCAAGGCAGAGAGAGAGAGACTGAGGGGCGGCGAGGGAGGCTGTTTAATGCATCGAATTCCACTTTTTAATTAATTATTAGGCCACGTTCAGTTCGTGAAATATCCCAAAATATTTTACGCAGTGACCGTTTTAGACGCATGCAGTGACCGTTTTAGACGCATGCATGAAGCATTAAATGTAGGTAAAAAAATAACTAATTGTACTTTTAGTCTGTTTATGTCGAGACGAATCTTTTGAGTCTAGTTAGGTCATATTTGGATAAAGTTTGTCAAATAACAACGAAAGTACTACAGTAACTTTTCGCCAAATATTTCGCGAACTCAACAAGACCTTAATCTGGCCTTAATCTGGCTGAAGGCGCGCATCCGCCACCCCCAACTGCCACACCGGACAGCTTCCTATAATCACTCGCCAACCGCACGTACGCGCCCAGTTCCTCCTCTCTCGGCACATGCAGCGACGCTGACCGTCAGGCCCACCTGTCAGTTGGACGAACGTCTGCCTCTACCTAGGAGTAGCCATAAGCCACTACGACTAGCTCATGTGCCCCGGCGGGCCCCACCTCCGCGTGCCCGTGTCAGTCAGAGCGCTGTACTTGCAGAGCAGCCAGGCCCGCGAATCTTCTTGCTGCGTGGCCGCTCCATTTGTTTAAGCAGCAGCAGCAGGGGAAGCAGCGAGCCATGGACTGCAACTGCAACTGGAGCTCGAGGAAGAAGGCAGAGCGAAGTGGTTTATCGTTCCACAAGATCTTCCTTTTGGCTGTCAATTTGTCCTAATCTCTCTCTCTCGTCATCTTCCCGCTGCCGATTCTTCTACCCCTGCTGGAGTCTGGACTGGAGCAAAATTGCTTCTGCTGCGAGCCTTCCATTTTCGCTCCTTGTTCCCAGCTTCTTGCTCCTCCATTTTGTCTGTTGCTCCATCTCTTTCTCTTCCTCTTCCTCTTCTGAACCCGCGTTAGCCACCTCTCCTGCCCGCCATTGTTTCCAGCTTCTGTTGAGATCGTCAGAGGAGGAGACTGGAGAGGATAGAGAGCTCGCGACAAGGTTTTGCCTCCACCGCATCGCCCTCTCCCCGCAAGCTCCAAAAGCCAGGGAGGGACTAAATATAGCCCACCATCGTCGTCGTCGTCGTCATAGACTAATCGAGCGGGAGAAGCGGAGGTAGAGGAGAGGAGATACACCACGTTTCTTTCTGCTCCTCCGAGTCCGTCCTACTCCGAGATCCCCCATTTTTCTTCTCGTTTCCAGCGCGCTTCTTCCTCTTCCTCCTGACCGGTGTCAATGGCGATGGTGTGACGCCGTCCCCCCAGCGAGGCCAAGAAAGAAACTTCGTTCTCCGCATTTCCCACATACAGCGTCTCGGTCTGGTCTTCGCCTTCGTTTTCATCCATCATCCTTGGAGATCCTTGAGCAGAGCTTTCCTTTCTCCCCACCGCCACCGCCACCTCAGTCCTCCCATGGCGCTGGTTCCAATGTGATACGCGGAGGAGCTGTTGGTCGGTCCTGAGTAGTAGCAGTAGTACGGAGAGGGCCCGTGCAAGGCGGGACGGGAGGGGAGATGGCGGGCGGCGACGGCAAGGCCGCGGTCGCGGGGGAAGGGGAGATGCGGTCGCTGGCGCTCACGCCGACGTGGTCCGTCGCCACCGTGCTCACCCTCCTCGTCGCCGGCTCGCTCCTCATCGAGCGCTCCATCCACCGCCTCAGCAATGTGAGTGCACGCCCAATCAGCACCAACATGCACTCTCTGCTTGACTGCTTCTGCTTCTCTCTCATTAAGTCATGATTACCTTACCTGCTGCTTATCATGCTTTCTATAGGATTACTTTTCAAGAAGTCCATGCCCATGGCGTGTCTGTTTCTGCTCTTTTTTTCCCCCCTCGTGTTTGGAAACAACAGTTGGTTTCTGATTTAAGAGTTGCTGTCAGATATCATGTGATCAGTTGTTGCTTTATTCCGATCCTGTTTGGAGAAATTGTTTTGCTTTATTAGCACAAAGATGCACTCTCTGCTCTGTTCAAACTGAGATCTCGTTCAAACTCATCTGCTGTTACCTTTCTCATTGACTTCGATAGGTTAGGTGTGGCATTATCAGTATCATCAGTCTTTTCCCCCCCGCAACCAACTCATGGTAGTCCTGTACTTTTTCAGTGGTTGAACAAAACCCACCGGAATCCACTTTACAAAGCAATGGAGAAGATGAAAGAAGGTATCCATATCATAATTCTGTATATGTGTTCTTTGTTGGTTTTTCATAGCTTGTTTTGTTGAGCTGTCACGAAAGAAGAAGGCGTCGACTAGGAAGATTTAACTACCATTTTGCTGCAGAAATGATGTTGCTTGGATTCATATCTCTGCTTCTGGCTGCGACGTCAAGAATCATCTCTGGGATCTGCATCGATTCCAAGTACTACAACAGCAGATTCTCCCCATGCACCAAAGAAGAGGTTGAAGAATCGATAAATGCAGAGCATGCCATTGCTCACGCACGCAAGCATCTACTGGAGGTCATCCTGCAGCATTCACTGAGAAGAAATCTGAAAACTAGTTACCATAACCATCAAGGCTGCCGTGAGGTGTGTAAACGTTTTAATTTGCAGAACTGTCTCGAAGAATTAATGCACAGGCCAATCATCCTACTAAAACTTGTATTAATTTTGCAGTTTTGCTTCTTTTGGTATTCTTATGAAGTTCGTTTGATGTGCAGGGATATGAGTCATTCGTTTCACATGAAGGTTTGGAGCAGCTGCACCGGTTTATATTTGTGATGGCTGTAACTCATGTGACATATAGCTGCTTGACGATGTTACTAGCAATACTCAAGGTGCAGTGTGTCAGTCTGTTGATTACGAATTGTAGGATCCATGATGAAACATTAGCATTTTAAATACATGCACATGAACAAACATAACACTTATTTGCATTCTGTCGGTTCACACTTCTCAGATTGGTTGTGTGAACATATATTATGATTGACATTGATGTCACATTGACCCTAATCTTTGCATGCTGTTAGATCCATAAATGGAGAAAATGGGAGGATGAAGCATTCAGGGATAATCATGAATCATTTTCTCGTAAGTGTATCCTTTTGACCCTTCAGAATAAACTACAAAAGTTAAATTGGAAATTCATTTGATGTAATGATGTGAAACAGAAGTGGAAGGCTTTTGAGAATAAGGCATTTCTTAAATAGTAGTTCAGAATAAGGAAATTAGTAATCAATTTGTATTGTTCTTGTCTGAAACTCTGAATAACACATTATGGGGCAATGTGTGCATTAAAAACATTGTTCAGGGAGACTGTAGTATCTTTTTAATTGTTGCTTTAGAAGTTCATCTTAATGACTCTTGCAGGGAAACTGTTGTGTTTTTTCTTGAAAATAGATCTGCAATAGTTTTAATCTTGTTTTCCTAAAAGAAGGTTTTCCTAAAAAATCCCCCTAGGGGTGCATCTGATTCAACAAAGCTTCTCTTCCCTTCTGTAGTTGGAGCATTTTCCTGTGTCATTGGTGATACTAACCATATTGTCATCGAACTCAGTCTGATTATTCCTCTTCTGCATTTGACAGAGATCGCATATGAGTCAGCAACTAGGAGGCAACCAGCACTTACCAAATCCTATTCATTCCGCTCTTGGAGCCAAAATAATGTGGTCATGTGGCTTGTACGTCGAGGCAAATAAACTTTATAGCTTATCCGAGGCACAATGTTTTCCATGCTTGGGGTCAAGAAATATTACTATTGTTATTTCACTGTTGCAGTTGCACTTACGATTTTGATTATGCTACCATGCAGGTTTGCTTTATTGCGCAATTGGTCAGTCTGTTGTTCGAGCAGACTACCTTATCCTCCGCAAGGGTTTTTAATGGTTATACCAGTTCTTTGCTCTTCAATTCTGAGTAGAACACTCTCCTATACTTGGCTTTCAGTGTGTGGACCTTACCTGATACCCTTTGTATTTGTTTATTTAGTGTTGCTATTTGTAACTCATTAGAGACATGCTATAGTTCCATCCATACTGCTGTGTAGTGTGTACTAAATAAATGTAAACCCTTGTAGTCATGTTCTCATGTTTGACTTACTGATGATTGCAGACCCACAACCTTCCTCCGACATATGATTTCCATAATTACATGATACGCTCAGTGGAAGAGGAATTTGAGAAGATTGTTGGAGTGAGGTTAGTTTAGTAGTAAGCCCTGTTTAGTGTCTGTGCTTGGCTGCATATGCATTTCTAGTATATTTTTTTCATACTGAAGAAATATGATCAGCTAATAACTTACTCCGTTTATGCAGTGGACTGTTGTGGGGCTTCGTTGTATGTTTTATGTTATTTAATGTAGACGGTAAATTTGAACCACTTTCCTTCCTTTGAGATATTCTTGTTTCCTCACTGTCCAGCGTTTGTAAATGGTGATTTTATTTTAGGCTCGAACCTGTACTTTTGGATAGCAATTCTGCCTGTAACTGTAAGTTGTAGCCTGCTTCTCCAACATTCTACAACCTACATATCTCTCTCTCTCTCTTTTTTTTTTTGACTTAACCGGAATGTGAATGTTGTGTAGCTTGTTCTTCTAGTGGGAGCAAAGCTGCAGCATGTCATTGCAACTCTAACAGCAGAGGGTGCAAAGATGAGCACCTATGGGCCTAGGATAAAGCCAAGGGATGATCTCTTTTGGTTCAAGAAACCAGAGTTTCTCCTTTGGTTAATACACTTCGTTCTCTTTCAGGTATATATATAGTGCTAGGTAATTTGGAAGCAATTAAAGATGAACATAAGCTTACCCGTGCTTCATTCAATCCATTTGACAAATGTGCAGAATGCCTTTGAGTTGGCTTCGTTCTTCTGGTTCTGGGTATCATTTCTGTCCAGTCTATATGTTTCAAATAAATCGTGTGAACATGGTGAGAGCCTTTCTGTTCATTTCAAAAGTTATCTAGTAACATACATATACGTTGGCTTTGCTGCAGTGGCAATTTGGTTATGATTCATGCTTCATCAAAAACCACCTTTTGGTATATTGCCGCCTTATACTGGGGTATGCATTTCAGAACCCTTAGTTTCTACTTACTAGAGTACTACTATGCACTAGTATTCAGTTAATCATGAAATTGATAATATATTATATGTACGATAAACTTAACCACCAATACAAAATGTCAGGTTTGCTGGACAGTTCCTATGCAGTTACAGTACATTGCCTGTTTATGCGCTGGTCACTCAGGTAACACATTTATATGTACTATATAATACATATATGACAAAATTAAGCTTCAGATTAGATGCATTTTCTGATGAATGCATATCGATTAGTTTTGAAATGTTAGAAATGCATCAGTAGGTAGGAGAAGAATTGGTTATGCATCTTTGCTAGTACGTACAGTAAATGATATGCTTTCACGGCAACAGATGGGGTCAAAGTACAAGGCGGCGCTGATCCCGCGGAGGATCAGAGAGACCATACACGGGTGGGGGAAGGCCACGAGGAAGAAGCGTCGTCGCCGCACAGCCCGCACAGAGACGAGCACGGTGTGCTCGCTCACGGACGAGGACGAGGAGGACGACTTCGACCACCACCACCACCACCACCACGGGCCGTCGGACGAGACCCCGAGAGGCGCCGGGGACCGCCCGCCGTACCTCAACATCGAGATGCATCGTCAGTCGGGCAGCGGGCACGACGGCCCCAGGCCCGGCACCCCGTGCTTCCACCCGGGCGGCGGCAGCGGGCACGCCATGCTCCTGCGGCAGGCCTCCGTCTCCGCGCCGTCGTCGCCGTCGTACCGCGGAGGCAACGTGACCAGGTCGGCGTCCATGCCCGGGTTCGCCGCGCTGAGGACGGGCTCCGGCACGCCGACGCGCATGAGCCATGAAGAGCCCACGTGATGCGCGCTCCCGTGCATGCATGCCATGGATGGCTTGCTAGTGCAGACTGAAAACTGAGTTGCTAGTGTAGCACTGAATTTGGAGGTAGATCCTGTCATCGTCTAGACATATATACACACTTATTATATACGAAAAAAAAAGATTTGGATATGAGAAATGGCTCTCAGATTCCCATCCGTGTCGCAGACGAGCACCATCCATGGCGAACGAACCACCCAAAACGAGGAGCAACGGCCGCGGTGAACGGACGTCGCAGTCGCAGGTGGCAAACAATGCCACCGGCATCCAACCACCCGGAAACGGAACCTACAAATATACACACGGAAGATCCGGAACCATCGCATTCTCCATTCCTCGGAATCGCCCCGTCCCACACCACAGGGCTCGTTTGCATTCTCCACAGCTCCGCCGCGAGACGAGGCGCGCATGCGCACGGCGCCGGCGTCGTCTCCACCGTCGCCATGCAGGGCGGCGCCGAGGAGACTGCTGGGGGGCGTTGCGCAGCCGCAGCCGTCGCCCGTGGCGCTGGCTGTGGTACCTGCTGCTGCCGGGAAGCGCACGCCGGGGCACCAGGTCCGGAAGGCGGTTTCCAAGGCGGTGGCGACGCCATGCAGGCGCGGGATGAGGGTCATCATCGGCACTCCGTGCAAGAAGTGCTGGTACACCCTGCGCCGCCGCCTCCGCTGCTGACTCCGACTCCGATCCTCGTCCTCCCGCGGCGACGGCGAGCTCCCATTGCGCAGCCGCCGCTCCTCGTGGACCTAGAACCGGGAGGAACGAGCCTGCGGCGACGGCGACGGCGACGCGGCTTATTAGCATCGGTGTCGACGACGATCCCTGCAAATTCTTTTCAATCTGTTCGCTCGAGGTGCTCTGCTGATTGTTTTTCTCTCACAAAAATCCGTTGTACGAATCAGCTGATCCAGCTTATAGCTCAAGCGAACAAGGACGTGGTTCCTACATCTTGCGACCGTTTGTTGTTGGGTTGCTAAGACGAGAATGTTTACATTTAATCCCCCAGCAGCATCAGTAATTGATAGTGAATGAACACACATAAATTAATGGCGGGAGAACATATAGTAATATATAAGACGAATTTTCCAGGTTAGATCCGAGGCATTGGTTCGAATGTGGCGCTTGATCAATGGCTATAGCCTATAGCGAGTTAGAGACGAATCAGTTGATAGATTGTTCGAATGAAAAGTATTTTCATCTGTTGGAAATTTTGATCCTACGCCATTACAGGTGTCACTGTTTTAATCCTTAGTTAATTGGCTTGCGCACTCGACATGATGTTACTCCAGTCGGAGCATCAAAATGTCACAAATTTTAAATGTACAAGTCGAGGATTGAAATGCAACAAATAAAGGGGATTAATAGATGAACTCACATACTCATCATAGATTCCAACCTACTTCACTAACGCTGTATCAGCAATAGCACACACATATATATTAGAATAAGCTGCCTACACATGCCAATTGGGCCAGGAGAACATGTCAGATTCAGACTTGTCGAAGAAAGTAGGGTAGCAAGCAAAATGGCAAAACCTCTTCACAGGCGGGGTAACAGAACGTTAGGCTGCTGCTAAGTTTCCATTCTACCAAGAAGGGCTGCCCAAGAGGAAACGACAGTCAAGGCCCTTGAGTTAGTCTTTGCAGTTCGCCCTGTTCATCCAGAGTTTCCATCAGAGCAGGGGGCGCATACTGCGCATTCCCCTGGTGCTCTTCAGCGTCCTGGCAGAACGAGAGGATTATGGTGTCGATCGACATCTCAACCACCGCAAAGAAAAGCTTCGCGACTATGTAGCCAAGAGCCCATGTTACCTGCAGTGTCAGTGTATCGTCACAAGGCAGTTTAGCTTCAGGTTTCAGCAAATGGAAATGAAATCTGATCATCTGAGAACTTCAACGGACAAAATAAGGTTTCAGTTGGCTCACCAGGACAGGGATAACTGGAGATGATATCTTGTTGTGTGCAGACTTGTACTTGTGGGTGTCTAACATCAGAAAGGCGAAAAGCGCACAGAATAGGCTCACACACAGTTTTCCCAGGAAGAGGATAACATCCCCAATAACATTGACTTTTCCAATGCGCAGAATGTTCTTCATTATTAATCCAGTTGCGAGCACTGAAGCTTTGAAGAAACCTTTCCCAGTAATGGCAATCTGCAGCAGCAAAACGAGGTTATAAGAATTTTGTGTATAACAAAAGAGACATGTAACATGGATGAGATACACTTTCACGTGTAGTTGGGGAAAAATCGCTTTCAGGTGCAGGAACCAGGAATCTCAAGAGTCGACACTCAACACTGAATAAAAGTGCAATACTCTAACGCTACTGCTACAGCTAGTCAAATAATAAAAAATTGTAAGCAACACTATTTTAGCAGAATGCCAAGTCAAATGGGTTTAACCATCTGATCGAGTATATAGTTGTCAGTAATTGCATTCAGAAATATCAGGATGGGAAGAACTGGTGTGTAGCAAATCTTCATACTGACCATAATGTATGCATTTCGATTTACTGACTTGAGGGTCCAGTCTATGCAACCTAGGCAGCATTCAGAAGAGGAAGACGTCGCCTTTCCAAAGCAGCTTTCTCGGGCAGAATCAACGAGCTTCAACTTGCGACGGAGGCATTCTAGTATAAACCGCACCCACTCAACAACAGATACAACAAGTGAACCCAGAGCAACAGATCCAAGGCTGTAGCGCATCAGTCGCTTCAGTGAAGAGACTACAGTGAGAAATGGTATATCATGCTGCATTGAAATTACTTGAATGGTCAGCAAGGGAGAATACATAGACTAAAAACGGGGAAAATAACTAAATACAGAGAAATTAATGTGGAGCAATTCGGTTAGATTTCAGACTTCAAAGTGCTTACTGATATTTCACCACGCGCCCAGTAGTAAGAAGCAACTGATCCCGCAACCACAGTTGAAGAGCATGCGAGAAAGAATTGAGTCGCCCAGTAGCAGCCAAATAAGTGGAATAGAATGGCAATGCTGATATGAGGGGTGTAATGGATGTTGTACCCACAACAGTTGTCACAATTTACTTTGCCCAGCTTCAGATCATACGAGCAACAATCAGTATTACAATCGTTTCGGACAACTTGACCAGAGCTGAAGAGATGGAGTGTAGCAGAAAACCAGAACATATAAAAGATAGAAAGGATCAGGCATGGCAAAACTGGAAAAGCTATCAATGCCTGGACTTCACCAATGACCTTTGCAGCAACCTGAAACCATGTATAATGGTTAGTGTTTAGGAGCTATCAACTACCACATTCGAACAGTGGTGTTTATTGTACCCCTATGCAATACATATCATGTATCCAACTATTTGCTTACCTTCAAAACAGGTGTTGCTATCAGTATGCGGCGGACAATAGCTATTGAGCACAGGAAAGCAATGATCATTACTGCTGTCATTAGGATTGTAACAGTATGAAGGTGGCTTATTTCCTGGCAAGAAGATGGGACTATCAGATTTCAAGCAGAAGCAGCCATTTCTTGCAACAGATTGATTCAGTTGGAAGTACTTACCCGCCCACTTATGTGAACATATGGATCACTTTCACCGATGACAACAGTTAAGGGGTCACTGCCTATCCAGCCAGCTGAATGTTTGATGCAGCAATTACAGGAAGTGAGCCATGAATTAGATAAATGTACAATCCATAGCTTGAAGCTTTCTTTGTGAATAGATACATTGTAACTAGGAACTGGAATAGTGAATCATACCTTTGATGTAAAAGAACATCGTTACAGAGATAACAAGAGCATTGAAGAGGACTACTGTTATCCAAGTCATGGCAGCAACGAAATAACGAATCATAAGCAACCAAATCACTGACAGGAAAAGAGGGAGGATTCCACCACAAACGATGAACACAGGCCAGGATTTCCCGATATCTGCAACGTATCTCTGCAGTAGAAGATAAACCAATTGAAGTATGTAACATGCTATATACATTAGGCTGCATCAGGATTTTCTTTACACAAAACAGAATAGTTATCAATCTTGAGCAGAGCTTTGACATGTGTAGTTTAAAACAAATTCAGGGTAAACCATTTGCCACTTGATGTCAGTACAAAACATAGACTTTTTGCGAAGATAGAAATGGCTAGGTGGGCTACAAAATTATGCCAAGAAGTTTACAGACCTTTAATACAGCAGATCTAGAATCGATGGCCTTGTGCACTGTTTTATCAATGAGGATATTTTCGTCAATGCTGACACCACCCATCTCATGCCAGTGCTTCAAAGAGACATTGGATGCCCGTGCAATAAATTGGCAGCTCCAATAGACTGAGGGGGAAGAAAATTGAATTGATTATCTCACAGTATGACTTTACTAAATAATTAAGGCACACCATACTATCTAGACCTTATTACTTTTAAAAGGATGCAAAATGACAGCAGGATTAATATTACCATTTACAGTTGGAAATATGATAGGGTAGCATGGACCCTGGAGTTGAAGTGAGCTATTCCTCATGTCTGGTGTGAGAAACTCAAAATAGTCATAGTCCCTATTGATCCAGTCATCAATAGAGAGGTGGATGTCCCCTTCTGGATAATCACAAATAAAGTTCAATCCATCCACAGCTGGATTTGGGCACTCCATCAGACAGATGGCTTTGGCATCAGCCAGGTTAAACTTGCTGTTCTTGAGTCCACTTTGGTAGACTTGGTTCGGATTCATCCAGTATCTAACATCCAGCTCCTGCAAATTTAGGTTGCCATGCTTGTCCCCACAAATGTTCCCTTT
>CM019830.1:42808-73048 GCA_009763385.1 Coix lacryma-jobi var. lacryma-jobi | reverse complement strand
CGGTGAAGAAGGCAATGGTGACTTGAATAACTTGGACTTGGAAAATTCACCTGATGGTATTTCTGTTGCTCTGAACCTGGGAGAGCGGGAGCCAAAGAGACTCCGCACTGATTCTGATTCGACGCTGGACATAGACTTGCAGAAATGAGGCTTCTATTCTGTAGACGTGTTGTAGGAGGCTCCGGATTATTTCAGCTTTTGTATTGAATATTGATCATTGAAGGTATGACCACAAAGGAAATAATCTGTTTCTGGACGACTGGGCCTGTTGTCCTGCTTCGAACCGGTTTGGGTTCAGCTGTGAAGCTCCTGAAGCCGGTTGTTCCTGCAGTTTTGCGTCTAGTGTCTAAGTACTCTAGTATATGTAGTGTTGCGTAAGATGTCGGCACCTCAATTAGACAGGCGCATATTTCTTGCCCATGTAATATTGTCATTTGTTGTGTGCTCGTGCATAGTATCTACTACATGAAGCATTGTAAAATTGAGCGACAGCAACCAGAGCTCGAGAATCTTAGACGCAACCAACCAAACCCGTACCTGATGAATTGACAATAAAATTGAATATTTTAGGTGTTTTTGGAAAGTGGTTACTCTTGTAGTTTTGGAGAGAGTTTTGGATACAAACTTCCTCTGATTCAGGCAGGGGCAGGCCCTTGGTGTTGTCCTGGTCTGCGTGGTCAAACGACCTGCTTGCTAAGGTTTGGACCTTGGACAGTGCAGCCACACTCGAGCTGAGTTCTCAGTGTTCCTAGTGAATATGCCCTCTGATCGCAAATAGCACTTTGTTGTTTTAGTCAAAATTACTCGAACTTTTAATAGTTTCAAAATCACTCGAACTTCTAATAGTTTCAAAATATTTAGTTTAGGAATGTAAAAAGTAGTGTCATATGTAGATTTGTCTTCAAAGCAAGTTTCATAATATCGTGCTTATTAGATGTCATAATTACATTTTAATATTTTAAAAAGCAATAGGCATAAAAGGTCGACAGTGATAAGAATTTATGTATAACCGGAACGGGAGGAAGTGTTCATCAGAATTCAGAGATGATTTCTTCTTAGCAAATACTCTCCCCGTTTAACAACAGAAGGCATGACATATGTCGAGCTTGCTTGGTTTGCTTCCAAAATATACCAAATAAAAAATTTAACAAGTCATGGTTTTAGTTGTTATATTTGGTTGAAAACTTATCCTCTCACACTTGCTTGCCAAATCAATGACAATTTTTTGTTCTAATTTTTGCTTACCAAACCTTTGACAGAGAAAATTTTGGTCGTAAACAAGCTTGACCCACAGTTTATTTTTATTTATTTATATATACATTATTTTTTGTAATGCAGATTGGTTTATATGGGATTTGCATTGACCCACAGTGATATATGATATTTTTTTGTGAGACAGTGTGTCAGGCCAACTCACATCAAGGCGTGAAGATAGCACAAGGGACCAATACGTATTCATCAATACAAAACGTAGTTTATTTCAATTGTTGTATCTAGTCTATATGACTTGTGGGCCTTAGGCCAGAACAGGGGTATAAGCGTGAGTTGTAAGCGAACTGGAAACATCACATTATTATTCTGGAATACAGAACCGGACTGAGGAAGCTTTCCTCCTCTGTTCCCATCTCTCGTACTTCCCCGATCTCCTCACGTCGGCGACGATAGTCGGCGGCCAAGGGGCGTGACACAGTGATATATGATTTTCGGATAACAGAAAAAAGGAAACCTACTAACTTCAAGGGAGGAAGCACGTACTTGGCTCAGTTTTTGACATGGTAGATTAGAAAATTGTACAGTATCATATATACTTCCTTCATTTCAAATTGTAAGACATTTTAATTTCTTTATTACATACATTGTTTATTCACGTAGGGCATTTTATGGCACGTATTTTTTTCAACCGCAATAACAACGGCAAAAATCCCCTTTTTCTTTTTCCTTTCCCGGGCGCCCGCCCGGGTTTGACAATCGAACAGGCAGAATCCGGAAGGCCCACGTGGATATCTCTCCTCCGCCGGTCCTCCCAGACGACGACGTCACGACGACAGTTTTCAATTCCGCACGTGCCGGTGGCCCACTCGTCATTGACTTAAAGCACATGTTCCTACACCTTCCTTCACCTCCTCTCTCTCGTGCGTGTCGAAGTCTGAACTCATCAAACACGGAAGTCACGAACGCGCGACAAAAAAGAAAGAGAAACCCGAGAAATATCTCTGCGGCCCTGCTCGTCTGGTCCCCAGAGCCGAGCCGGCGAGATGGCGGGCATCTCTCGCGCGATCCGGGCCTGCGCGGCCGCCTCCCGGCGGACCCTGGCCGCTGCTTCGGGGGCAGCGCTGCCGAAGGAGGAGGCGGCGGGGGCGCGGGTGAGAGCGGCGGCGACCGGGCGCAGGGGGCGGGATCAGGAGGACGGGAGGCGCGTGCAGTGGGTGTTCCTCGGGTGCCCCGGGGTGGGCAAGGGCACCTACGCCAGCCGCCTCTCGCAGCTTCTCAGCGTCCCGCACATCGCCACCGGCGACCTCGTCCGCGACGCTCTGGCCTCCCCTAGCCCCTCCTCCAGCAAGGTACTCCGTAAATCTCAGCCTCAGTGAATTATATGGCACTAAGATAAATTGGCTTGATGGATGATGGATCCGGTCCGTCATGTTCTAGTTCGCTTGTAAGCTTCAACATCCAGGCAATCATGTTGCGTGTGTCATGGACCATTGTTGCACTACCATTGGAATATTGGATCACCACTGAAACTAGGATCTCTACGGATTGCTCTTGCATGTTCACAAACCGTGGTAGTGCAAAGCTAGGAAGTACTGCAGCTAACGAAGCTCTATGGCCGCTTTTTACGGTGCATTGCTTTCCGTAGGGAATAGAGAGATTATTAGTTGACCTGTAGAATAATCTGGTTAAATAAATGTTTGGGCAATTTCATAACCCTTCAGAAGCTTGTAATAAAGTCTATAATAACTAGTGGCTCTCCTTATGCTTTTTAAATAAAACCCAGTGTAAGGATGAAGTTAATCAGTTGGCTTGTGATTGTAGGTTGTAGCTTAGTTAACCTTGTCGATGCAATTCCACATAGACTATTAGAACCTTCTGTTGTGCCTCTTCTTTGACCACTTTTTAGTTCTATTTCCTTGATGTTTTAGTTGTGTGTTTCTTTTACAGCTTGCTGAGATTGTCAATCATGGAAAACTGGTGTCTAATGAGATCATACATCTGCTGTCAATTTTGTTGATCGTGTTGTTTGTATGCTTGTTTTCCATCTTGCTGAGATTGTCACTCATGGAAAACTGGTTTCTGATGGGATCATCATAAATCTGCTGTCAGTTTTCTTGATTCTGTTGTTTGTATGCTTCTTTTCCAGCTTGCTAAGATCGTCAATCATGGAAAACTGGTGTCTGATGAGATCATCTTTAATCTGCTGTCAAGACGCCTGGAAGAGGGAGAAGAAAAGGGTGAATTGGGGTTCATCCTTGATGGATTTCCTCGAACCATAAGACAAGCGGTGAGCTAATTATTTGACCTGACCGTAAGTATGCAAAAACACATACTTGCCTCTTATCAGGAAGCATTTTTCACTTGCATTTTATTTTGAGTTCCTATCCTATCTTAGCTGAGGAGTAACATGCTTTATGTGCTGTTTGGGACCAATAATGTGTAACTTGATCACAGTAGCGGTCTTTGTTGTCTTTCCTGAATCCTGATAGTTTCTCAAAGCAGGCCAGCCAAATTTCATTAGTCAAGCACAAGTTGGTTAGACTTGAATGTATTTCCTCTGCTGTTGCCCTCAGCAATGAACAGTAGATTTGTAGCATTGGATTTCTATCTTAACATTAGCTTGTGTTGAACCTTAGACAGTGGGGTAGAATGCTAGGTCCTAATATTGTTTTATCATGTGCCATGTTAGGAGATACTTGAAGGAGTCACAGATATAGATTTGGTGATCAATCTCAGACTCCGAGAAGAAGCTCTGCTTGCAAAATGCCTTGGCAGAAGGATATGCAGCCAGTGTGGAGGAAACTTCAATGTGGCCTCCATTGATATTGAGGGTGAAAATGGTGGTCCTCGAATGTACATGCCTCCACTACTGCCTCCTCCACAGTGTGAATCAAAGCTAATTACAAGAGCAGATGATACTGAAGAAGTGGTAAAAGAGCGGCTACGTCTGTACCATGATTTGGTAGGTTCTGATTGCTTGAGATTGCCTTTTGGGAGTTTTAGCTTACTCGGTATTTAATATATCTATAAGCAACCTGAATACTCGATCTGTTATGCTTTAGCAGATGAGTTTGTTGTCTGTAATATAGGTCAGCTAGATTATTTTCTTGCATTAAAAATATATATATATACTGTCTGTATATGTGAAATATTCATGCATTTGGCATTTAAAAGTTGTGAGGATTGTTTCAGACTTAGTAAGGAGCATATGCACCTATATATTATGGAAATGTCGCAAATGATTCTTCCTTCTTGTATCACTATAAGTTTTGAATGCTTTTAAGTTTGACTATAGCATGTGTTGCTGTGGTGTCATCATATCCTTACCTAGTGGGCTTTCTTCATCTTTGCAGACTGAACCAGTTGAGGAGTTCTACAGAGCACGTGGGAAACTCTTGGAGTTCAATCTACCTGGTGGAATACCCGAATCATGGCCAAAGTTATTGCAAGCCTTGAACATAGAAGACCCTGACAATAAGAGATCTGCAGCAGCATGATTTTTTGTTTTAGGAATGCACGTTAAATTAAACATCTGTAGCTTATGTCAAAGTTAGTCAATTGTGAGCATTCCTTATATCTTTAGAAAGCATAGTCCATTGCGGGTCCATATTATTTTGGCGTAGCACTCAATTGTATAGTTGTCTGATCATCGATGGGCAAGATCGATGCATATGCTGATTGTTATCCTCGAACGGAAGGTCTGTAAAAGGGCAAGGAATAATTGTTCGACGTCGAGACATTCATTTGTAGCCTGTACAATACATGTGCTTGATGGAAACTGCAGCGGCTGTTGGTCCATTTGGATAATAAGAAATGAGGTGGTTTTTAATAAACATAGACCAAAATCTTTCTTGCAGGTTCTATTTAGGGGAACACGCATTGGCTTCGACAATGGGCTAGTCTGCAACGGCATGATGGTCGGTGGGATCAACTTTGGACAGTACCCGGTCTTGCATTTTTTTAGTTCTAATGGATGGTTATCGTCAAGATACATTGGTCATGCTTCGATTAAACTTTATTTCACTTCGGTTATTCGTTAGCAGCATGCTAGTGTCTGCGGTTGAAACATTTTAGAATTTTTATGTAATAATTGGCCTGATTCTATCGTTTGATAGATGAAGCCGGATATTTATCCTTTATCTAAAAAAACGTGCTTGTTGGAAGAGGTACAAGAAGCATGTGATGGCCATTTTTGCTGCCTGTATACATTGCCTTTGAGGAATCAGACATCAGTCTGTTAGTTTGTCAGCTGGCTCAGTGCATCATGTGTGAATATGATCTCATGTCTGTGGAATCCACCTGCGATTCTTGCCTTGGTCCTGCCAGTACTCAGATCGAAGGTGTCCCTACATGGCAGCATGATATGTTTGAATCGCCATAGGGCCTACATACTGAGTCTCAGACAGATTTGATATGTTTGAATACGATCTAGACAGTGGAGCACCTGCAACTTAAGAGACCAAACTAGGAACTCTTCGCTGTATAATCAGTTGCTCCCAGTAAGGTTGCTGAAATTCTCATTTTTGTAAGCTACTATACGTAAGCCCATCGAAGTGAGTTTGTGCCAAATCTGGTAGGCTTACCCCTCGCCTCCTCTTGCCCTGATCTAATTGTTTTCATACTATCTGATTCCATTTGCGAATCCCGACGAAACAGCAGCAGCTGAATTGTGGTCTCTTTGATCCTAATAGTGTTGTAAATAGGAATAAAGGATTAAATTAACGCGATTGGGGGTGTAGCTCATATGGTAGAGCGCTCGCTTCGCATGCGAGAGGCACGGGGTTCGATTCCCCGCACCTCCATTTTTTTATTTTCACATTGAGTTGTTTCTTAATTTTAAAAACCTGTTGCCTCTTTATTTTTTTGTCCATGTTTGTCTCACCTCCATTTTTATTTTTGATGAGATCATGCAGACAATAGGAAAACAGTAGTCTTTGAAATGGAGAGAAATATGTGAGAATTATCAGTATATGTTAATGGACTATCTCTAGATTACCGTGGCTAAGAGTCTGCTGGTTCAAGCTGTGTATGACCGGGTTGTCTGGGTTAGCTATTGGACTATCCATGGGTTTGTTCAGAGGTGTCATAAGTTTGTTAGTCAGGTTTTACTCTGGTTGACCATGGGCTGCTAGGCAACCAGTGCTACATTTCCAAATTCAATCTACATTTTAAAATGTGAAATATTCAGGTTCGGGGGGGGGGGGGGGGGGGGGGGGGTGCACGTGCACGCTTGTGGCCGCGTATCATGCTGCTTCCGGGTACACGTGGTTCTCAATAGCCAAGGTTTATGGGCATTTTCCCTCCATACAGAAGATGATCTTACGTTTCCATTGATGCCTCGGGGAAGATCTTATCCTAGGGTCGAGTTTTTCTTTTTTTATAACCAAATCCTCTAGTACTATCCTGTTGCATTTGGACCC
Organism: Coix lacryma-jobi var. lacryma-jobi; assembly: GCA_009763385.1. Lineage (NCBI taxonomy): Eukaryota > Viridiplantae > Streptophyta > Magnoliopsida > Poales > Poaceae > Coix > Coix lacryma-jobi. Next base: position 66,416 of record CM019830.1, on the reverse strand, counting down.
TTGTAGTGAGATTGCCGGTATTCTTATTTAATCTTGTGTAATAAGCTCCACAAGACAAGCCAACCAAAGTGAGCTTTGCCAAAACTAGCATGGTAGCACTTCCTCACGTTCCCTGCACTGCTTCGCCTCGATTGCACGCTGCAACTTTAGCGGTGGACATAACTTTTGTCCAACACATCATAGGTTGGAATGAGTTAGCAGGGTAACTGCTCTCCTTGTGGTCCATGCGAGGGACTGTTTGGGAGACCTCCAAAGTCCAACTTCTCTAATTGTCAAAAAAGAATCACTTTTAACCAGCAAAATACTAAAATTGTCAATTAATTCAGGTGAGAATTCGGAGAAAAACAATTATTCATTTACACTAGAAGGTAGGAGCTAAAAAAAAACATACTCCCTATTTTATTCTAGTGGGAAACATCGGAGAATCAATTCTCGTTAGCTTCCCACCCTGCTTCCTCGTAAGAATCCACTAAAATCACTTTATCAAAAAATCAAGGAGCGAAGCTAAAGAATAAGAGAGTGGAGCTTTCTAAAATGGAGCCTAAATTCGTTGCCGTCAGTGGCCACATAAGGGGCACGCACACTTTTCTTTTACTTTTTCCTCCAATTATAATATATATAATTTTAATTATCTATAAATCGCAAAGGGGGTGTAGCTCATATGGTAGAGCGCTCGCTTCGCATGCGAGAGGCACGGGGTTCGATTCCCCGCACCTCCAACTTATATTGTGTCTTCGTTTCTTTCTTCTTTTTTTATTGTTGCTTTTAGCTCGTCACAGTTTTGCTGTGCCACGCGAAAAAAAAGTGAAAGCATTAGAAAACGGCAATATCTCAAAATCGCAAAAGGGGGTGTAGCTCATATGGTAGAGCGCTCGCTTCGCATGCGAGAGGCACGGGGTTCGATTCCCCGCACCTCCAAATTTTTGTTTCTTCATTTTTTTTTCTTTTTTTTTATTGTTTTGGCTTTTAGCTCGTTACATTTTTGCTGTACCACGCGAAAAAAAAGGGGAAGCATCCACTCCAACGCATTACAAAACTGCAATGGGTGTGCAACGCTATACGCTCCGGAAACTGAAAGCCTGGACGCGATTCCCGGCATATCTATCCCCCATCCTTTTTTTTTTTTTTTTTGAGACTCTCTATCCCCCATCCGGTTCGCTGGTCTCACACACTCCACCGCACTCCAATTCCTTTGGTCCGGCCGAGACGCAGGCGCCTGCGTTACGGCCCAGGGTTTTTTCCTTGTTTCTTTACGCTACAACAGGCAACCCAACCCAAGAATCCAGCCTATGCATCGCAGCACGCCGAGCTAGCGCTAGCAAAAAGCCGCGGTTTGGTGAGGAAATGCGGTGGGGGTTCCCCGGCCCGTTCCGCTAGGGATCAGCAGCGATCATTCGGCTGCCAACGACATGGCTGGTGCTGCTGGGAGAGGCCGAGAGAGGAGGAACACGAGAGACACAAGAACACACTGACGCTGAAAAGGAGGTGGCAACAGAGGCCCAAACACCGCGTCTCTAGAATACTACTAGCAGTAGTAGAATTGTTTCAGTAGTAGTGGACCTCGGCCTAGGTTAATTAGGGGGATTTAGGGTACTTCTGCTGCTTGCTCTGCTCCCCGTGGTGTTCCTGATCACAAGCACTTGTGGGGGACTTTTGGCACGTAGAGTAAATGATTGCCGTGACAACCATACTTTGCATCCATCTTCTTCTTCTACTACTAAGATATTTTTATAGGTACATAATAGTACTAGCTAGATTCATCATGTCCACATGCATAATCCCCAGCACCCAGCAGGTGGCCATAACGAACATCATCCCCAGGGTGCCTGTGTGCACGACTCTGTGGGTTTGCCTTTTTCTCATAATTATTTTTATGTTTACCTGCAGCACTGTGTGTGTGTATGTATCCCCAGGGTCCGATGCAGCACGTTCAGCGAATTACCGGTATTACTCGGTTGATCATTTTTACGACTGATATTAGCTGTTTCAATAGTGCTCTTTCAGAGGGATTAAGCTGAATTACGTAGGGCTAATCAAGTCGACAAGGCAAACGAACGGAGACAGCACTATTACTACTCTCTCCGTCCTTATTTAACTGTCGTCCGGAAAGCGTGTCTGCGAGGGAAACACGATTTTTTCTAGAGACAGTTATTTAGGGACGGAGGGAGTACCTGACTAGAGGTCCTGCCGTTGGACGACTGTTCCGGGCGCAGCACGCTCCGCATATGTCCAAGCACGCACAATCACTCGGGCCAACAGTGAGTGAGACCTCTTTCCTAGGCGGAACAGGGGCAATGCACTCAGAAAATGGCGTGCCCGGCCGGTCACTGCTGGGAGGAGGCCGGGGCCCCGGCTGCCTCTGCCCGACCGGAGATGAGGACGCGGCACGCCGGCAGCTACGGGACACCCCGGTGGCGGTGCGCTCGCCTCGGCTCCGCGACAAAGCCCCCCAAGCACCAGTGATCACTGGTCTCAGTCACTGGGGCTTGTTTGGTTGGAGGCCTGGACACCTTGCCTGGTAAAAAGTGATGCCTGAAAGTTGCCTGAAAAATTGATGTCTTTTGCCTGGCCAGGCAAGTGCAGAGAAGATGTGTTTGGTTGGTGCCCTGGACCTGAGAAACTAATACGATGATAAATATGATTTCTAGTATAATATAAATTTAACACTTATGTTTAAATAATATGAGGATAAATAAATAATTTAAATAATAAAGATTAATAATCATAAACTAGATTGCAAAAAAAAACTTTAAATTTGATGAACAGGAAAAGATACTTTATGGTGAACAGTAATATGATTATAATTTTTTAGCAACATCCTATACGTTAATTGTGCAAAATAAAAAAACACAATAATAATTATGAGTAGAAAATCTGCACAATAATTAATTAACTTAAACTAACTATAATTACACAGGCAGGCAGATGTTGCCAGCAACAGGCGCTCGTTTTTGGAGGCCTGGGCCCGCTCTCCGTTGCCTGGACCAGGCAGGTGGCCAGGGCTGCATCCAAATAGGTGTCAGGCAAGACACAGGACTCCAGGGCACCATCCAAACACGCCCCTAGCCCAAGCCAGGCAGCAGCAGCAGCCACCGTTGCCATCAGCTACCGTCTACCGCTTTCACTAGTGGTAAATAAATGGGATAACAGAAGCCAACAGCAGAAGGGCAGCAATAGCAACGGCACACGCTTGTTTCCCTTTTTTTTTTTTTTGGTCCAGTGCGTCTGCGTGCAAGCATTGTGAACCAGCGAGAAGGAAGAGAGGTTACTAGAGAGAGAAAGAAAAAAAAAACTGAAAAGAAACCGCGGGAAATGAGCAGGAGATGCGCGCAGCGCAGGAGGGAAAGGAAAAGGTCCGGAGGCGAGTGATGAGGTGAGCAGCCGTCCGTCAACGTGAAACCTGGCGATTTGATGTGTGATGAGGTAGAGCTCTCTGCGCAGCGTCGCAGCGGAGCCCCCACTCCTCACATGGAGCGCCCTGCCACACCACACCACACTCGAAGAATGCTCGCGCGCACTGCACCGCGCTGCGCACACACCCACTCACCCGCGCCCGAGCTGAAACGAAACGCCCCCAGGCCTCTCTGCCTGCAGCAGCGTGCAGTGCAGTGCACCTCCCTCGCGCTCTCTCGCTTGGCTGGGCGACCGGGTGGGTTATTGGTTAAAGCTTAACGCCACCACTAAACCCAAAGCCAACGCAACGGCGTGGGCATGTAAATACGGGGGGACGACGGGGTGCCCAGTAGCCTCGCCCCGCGCCGCGCGTCTGAACCGCACCCAGCCCTCGTCGCGTCCCGATGCCCAGCACCAGCGCCAGCGCCAGCGCCAGAGCGCCGACCCAGACACCGCCGTAGCAGCCAGCCCAGCCACCACAGCCGGTGCGGAGCCGCCGGGCTCGCTCGCCACGCCGCCGGCCGTCACATGTCGGCCAACACCGTAGCCAAGGCGGCGCCAGCGCCCATGACGACGGCCGCCTCCTCCGACCCGTCGCCGTCGTCCTCGTCCGGCGCCGGGGCGTCCCCGCTCGCGCTGCTCCGCCCGCACCCGCACCCGCACGGCCACATGACGCCGCCGTCGCCGGCGCTCGCGGCCCCGCCGCCGTCCCCGGCGTCCGCGCCCAGGGACTACCGCAAGGGCAACTGGACCCTCCACGAGACGCTCATCCTCATCACGGCCAAGCGCCTCGACGACGACCGCCGCGCCGGCGGGGCCGCCCATGCCCACCACGGCCACGGGGTGCCTCCCGCCGCGCCGGCGGGGTCGCCCACCACGCCGCGGTCGGCCGAGCAGCGGTGGAAGTGGGTGGAGAACTACTGCTGGAACCACGGCTGCCTCCGCAGCCAGAACCAGTGCAACGACAAGTGGGACAACCTCCTCCGCGACTACAAGAAGGTCCGCGACTATGAGTCCCGCGCCGCCACCGCCGGAACCGCCACCGCCCCCACCCCCGCCCCCGCCGCCGCCAACATAAGGGGCGGTCTCCCGACCTACTGGGCCATGGAGCGGCACGAGCGCAAGGACCGCAACCTCCCCACCAACCTGGCGCCCGAGGTGTTCGACGCGCTCACGGACGTGCTCTCCCGCCGCGCCGCGCGGCGGGGTGGGGCGGCGATCACGGCCACTCCGCCACCCCCGCTCGCGCTCCCTCCACCACCGCCTCCTCCTCCATCGCCGCCGAAGCCACTCCTCGTTCAGCCCCGCGCTCCACCGCCACCGCCTCCCCCGCTGCCACTTCCGGCGGCCGTGGCGCCGCCGGCGACGTCGGTTTCCGGTATGGTCGGTCGACGCGGAGGCGACCCGTACTTAATATCACCTGCTGTTACATCTAACTATCTACCCGTTCCATTTACTGTTTGTCTCGTCCCAACTGACACGTGGGCCCGTAGATCGCCACGAGGTTATTTATATGCTTAGAGCCAGGCGTTATGATTGGGGGAGATCGGATGCTCCCGCGACCCTGGTGTCATTATTTACCCTCACCCAGGGCGCGGGGGTGCTCGCTAGCTTTTAAACTTTTTACTGTGCCTTCTTCCCGGGGGGTGGCAGTGGTGATAATGCTGGGTGATGAGAATAAAGCTGCGTGCAGAGTGCAGTGCAGCTCATGCATGCAGGCCAAAGTAGGCGGCGAATCCTATAGTTTATGCAGGAATAAAATAGAAATAAATAATTAGATTTCATAGTCATGGCTAGTGCTACTGCAGGTGAAGCAATGCAAAGGAACAAACAAAGGTTGCAATCACTTTGTAAAGGCATTGGCAAGATCCAATTGTAAAGCCTGAATGCTTGGAGCAACTGTGCAAGCATGCAAACGAACTAACAAAGCACCTTTTGCTGTCCAGCTTGTTCGTTTTCGTTGTAAACCATAATGCATGCATGGTAACTGCTGGAGTACATAGGGGTAGAGCTTAACTTGTTTCTGTGGCTTTGCTTACTGCTAGCCTGTTACCGTAACGTTTTGATGATATATGGATATACATATGCATGCAGCGGAGGAGCTGACGGGGTCGTCGGAGTCCGGTGAGGACGGTTCGGACGGCGGCGAGCCGGAGCCGAAGCGGCGGCGGCTGAACCGGCTGGGGTCCAGCGTGGTGCGCAGCGCGACGGTGCTGGCGCGCACCCTGGTGGCGTGCGAGGAGAAGCGGGAGCGGCGGCACCGGGAGGTCCTGCAGCTGGAGGAGCGGCGGCTGCGGCTGGAGGAGGAGCGCACGGAGGTGCGGCGCCAGGGCTTCGCGGGCCTCGTCTCCGCCGTCAACAGCCTCTCCAGCGCCATCCACGCGCTCGTCTCCGACCACCGCAGCGGCGACTCCGCGTCCCGGTGACCGTCGTCGTGGTCTGCCTCCCAGCTCGATCAGCTGCCGCCGGCGTTGTGCAAACCCGGCCGACGAGATGTAAATAAGGTGATGCGTGATTCATTGTTGTTGGCTGGCTGTGACTAGAAATTCTTTTGGAGGTGGAAGCGTATGTAGCATTTGCATTGGTCTTGCTCTCGCATGCATGCGTGCATGTACAACGTGTCCTGCTGCTGTCAGGTGGTCTGCTTTGAGCTCCCTTTTTGTGCGCTTTGCATGCATGCATGCATGCATATGCATTGACTCGTTGTTGACTGAGACGGAGCTTGCGATCCGTGGACATTGTTGCTGTAGCTGCCGTGGTGTGCTGTGGGTATTATGATCGATGACGCTGGCCGCTGCCGGTGCTACCATTGCCACTGCCTTCTTGGGTTCCGGGTTTGTCGCGGACGACGATCATTAGCGGCGCATGGCAATATGGCATGCCAGGGGTAGAGAGGTACAGGACGAGGGGGCCGGGGAGGACCACCAATCGAGGCGGCAGCCGTGTGGGGCCTCTCCCCCTCGCTGCGCCGCGTGCAGGAACTCCCACTGCTCGGCTGCCATGCCATGCCATTGCTTTCTCCCTGCATGGTATTGGAGAAAGGAATCAAAGCTAGTAGCTCATGCATGCATGCTGAGCTCTAGTAGTAGTACCAGTTGAGAGGGAATTTTTTTTATTAATAACCCAATTAAATAAAAAATTTCATAAATAACACTGTCTATTACTTTTTTTTGCAAAACTAACCCTTTAGCCGCGCCGTCCCCAATGGCGCGGCAAAAGCGCTAGCCGCGCCATGCATGACGGCGTGGCAAAAGCGCCACCGTGGCACCGCCCGGTCACGCAGGCCCGCGTGGGCCCCACTCGTCAGTTTGCCGCGCCAGGCGGGCTGGCGCGGCTAGTGCGTTTGCCGCGCCAGGCGGGTTGGCGCGGCAAAGCCGATCTAGATCTGGGCGCACCGCTTTCTTCCTCTTTCCTCCTTCCTCGCCGCCCGCCCGCCCGTCCCGCCGTCGCCGCCGTGCGCCGCCCGTCCCGCCGCCGCCCGTTGCCCGCCGCCGCCGTCCCGTCGCCCGCCGGCGTCCCTGCCTCGGCCGCCCGTCTCCCCCTCCGCCTGCCCGAGCACCCCGCCCTCCAACCGGCCGGACAGGGCAGCTCGCCGGTGGCCAGTGGAGCTCGCCGGCGTCCAGTGGAGCTCGCCGGCGGCCGGCTCCCTCCCCCCATTCGCTCTCCCCAGCTCAAGCACACAAATCTCAGGTTTGTTTGTTAGTTCATTTTAGTTTTTATTTTTTTTGCAAAGTTAGTTAGTTATTTAGTTAGCAAAATGTTAGTTAGTGAGTTAGGTTAGGTAGTTTAATAAGTTAGGGTTAGTTAGTGACTTAGGGTTAGTGAAATAGGTTAGTTTAGTGAGTTAGGGTTAGGTAGTTAATGACTTAGGGTTAGGTAGTGAGTGACTTAGGGTTAGGTAGTTAGTGACTTAGGGTTAGGTAGTCAGGGACTTAGTTAGTTTAGTGATTTAGGTTATGTTAGTTACTTAGTGACATGGGTTGTAGGTAAAGATAAGTTAGTTAGGGTTTTAGGGTATTTAGTTAGGGTATGTCGAAATATTACTGAACACACGTTAGTGAAGCCAACTTAGTAAGTAGTTACGTCATTCTTTACTTTTGAGAAGACAATCACTTGACCTTAGTTCCACTATTGACTTTGTAGATGGACACTGTATTCAGATTGTTTTATGGAGGCACAGTTAGTAAACGAGATGGGTTGTTTGATGATAACATGGAACAAGAACTCGAAGTATTTGATGAGCGTCCTCCTTTTACGGAGCTTATGTTGCGTCTGAAGGAGAAGTTCGATGGTGATTTCTCGTTGAAAGGGAGATTTGACAGTGGCAAGATAAGGGCGAACTATGCGTTGATGCCCTTGCGCAACCAGGCTGACTGGGCAAAATACCAGACGATCGTTATGGCATCCAATTCGACCATGGCTGAGATCGTGGTAGAGGATGGTTGGAGGAAGCAGGCAGAGGCGTGCAATGATGGCAACGAAGGTGAAGCACAGGAGGTAGGGGATGATGACGATGCAGCTCCGATGACTATGGACGTTGATGGTCACCCCACGCAGGAGACGGTGTATCCATCTGAAAATGTCCACGTTGACGTCGGTCAAATAAACAATGATTTTGATGTGGCCGACCTAGAGCGGCAGGAGCAGGAGGACCAGGAGGCACAATTGTTTGATGAAAACTATGATTCTGATGATGATTCAGATTATGACGAAGAAGAGGACAGTTATATTTCTGCTATGCCTGACCCGGTTCGGGGTATTCCACAACCGGTTCGTGCTATGCCACAACCAGTTCCTCAGAATATGCATCCTCCAGGGAGACTAGTCACTGATATACCAGAGGATCATACACATTTTGATGCGTGGCGGCGTTTGAGCGAAGCGAGGTATTATGTTGCGCCCGATCCTTTGACTGAGACAGAGCTGCAACAATTGAGGTCGGTTAACATGCAGTTTAGAGGCGTTCCAAGTTATAGGGATGCCAGTATGGTGGACCAGGCAGTTTGTGATACTGGATTGAATCTGTGCAAGCAAACACTGCATAACCATACAGATTGGATTCTTCAGAAGGGTATGATTTTCAACACTATGACTGAGCTGAAGCTTTTCCTTGAGAACTATGTTGTGCATCATCATCGACCGTACACGGTCAGCCATTCTGATATTAGTTTGAGGTACCACGTCAAGTGTTTGAGTCTTGGTTGTCCGTGGAGGCTGAATGCTCGCAAGAGAATTGATGACAAGTGGAGGATCAGTAAAGTAGTACAACCGCATACCTGTTTTACAAATAAGGGACAAGAAAAACATCCTCAATTGACGGCAAGATACCTTGCACGGCGCATTTTGGCATTTGTTGATGATGACGCCGACGTATCTGTTTCACAATTGCTTATCTCCATATTTGGATTCACAGGCTATAGGGTGACTTATGGAAAGGCGTGGCGTGCGAAGCAGATCGCCCTTGCAATTCGTTGGGGTGGTTGGGATGAAGCGTACAACAGGATTCCTCGGATTTTGTGTGCAATGGCATACTATAACCCTGGCCTTAAATGGTTTCCACACACCAATGGGCAGTATATAGACCGCAACACCGGCAAGGTTACACATGTGCTTCAGCGTGTATTTTGGTCTTTTGCACAAACAGAGCATGCGTATCAATATTGTCGTCCAGTCATACTTGTGGACGGTACTTTCTTGACCGGAGCGTACAAGGGTGTGTTGATGATGGCGGCGGCTGTTGATCCCGAGGACCAGATAGTTCCAATTGCTTTCGCCTTGGCTGAGGGGGAGAACGTTGAGTCTTGGTCTTGGTTCATGGCCCTGCTACGGATACAAGTGTTAGGACCTTCTCGGACAATATGTTTGATTTTGGACCGTCATGTTGGGTTGCTTCGTGCCGCAGAGGAGGAGATAGAGGGTTGTCCTCCTCTAGTGCACAGATGGTGCATGCGTCACTTTGCCGCCAATTTCTGGCGTCGGTAGAGAAAAAAGGAGGTTTGTGCCAAGGTGAAAGAGCTATGTTATGTTAAAACTGAGCACAAATTCAAAGAAACAATGGAAGAGTTGGACAAAATGTTAAACAGTGCTGCCAGGGCCTGGATCGAGAGACAGATGGAACACAAGGAGAAGTGGGCGCTTGCTTACGATGAGGGCGGTTTCCGGTTCGGCATAATGACCACCAACTCATCGGAGTCTTTCAACAAGGTATTCACCGATGTTAGAGCCTTGCCCGTTTCTGGAATCGTTGAGTACTCGTTTCACAAGACCAACGAGTACTTCGTGAAAAGGTGGTCCATTGCTCAAGACAACCTACAAACGGATGGTGAATTTGGAAAGGCGGGAAAGGAGCACATTGAGGAAAATGAGATCTGGGCAACGCAGCTAACTTGTGAGGCTTATGGACCAACCAGACAAATCTATAATGTTCGAGCAAAGGGTGGAACTACCATGGGCGGGGAACGTTATGGTGGTCGCAACTATCGGGTCGATCTTCAAAGAGTGAAATGCAGTTGTAACGTGCCGCAGATAATGCATGCCCCTTGCTCTCACATGATTGCGTCCTGTAGAGCGCGCGGATATAACTACAAGGACCTACCATATATGTCCGACTACTATCGCCGGAGCAACACCGTCGCAATATGGCAGAGCAGCTTCGAGCCTTACCGTGATCCCACTCAATGGCCTCCATACTTGGGTAGAGACTTCATGCCTGATCCTGAGCTGCTGAAGTTAGGTAAGGGTAGGAGGAGGAAGAAGAGACTAAAGGGTGACATGGACAATATGGATAGGTATGGCGGGGGGGACTTCGACCAGACACCGAGCACGAACCTATGCTCTGTTTGCCACATGCCAGGGCATAATGCAGCCTTCAATCGTTGACAAACACAACAGGTGTACATATGTCTTCATTTGTTTTAATGCTTTATTATTTTTATCTTCACTTATATTAATTATTTGAATGCTTTTGCTATTATTGTACATATGTCTTTCATTTGTTTTAATGCTTTATTATTTTTGACGCTGTACTAACCTGTTACCATGTTTTGTTTAAATAGGATGGCGAACCCTCCGGCGTACCCTCTCCTTGAGCCGTTCTACGACGGCAACCACCGGGCGCACAGGCTCACCGACTACGCCCCTCCGGAGAGGTTGTCGTTGCGGAGGCCGCGCACCCACCTATGGCACCGGTGGGACGAGCGCTACGCACCCTTCCTACGGCGCGCGGGCTTCTTGGTGCTAGCCCGCGTTGCCAACGACGTGGTGTTGCAGCTCGACCCCGCGCTCCTCACCGCGCTGGCGGACAGGTGGCGTCCCGAGACGCACACCTTCCACCTAGCCTGTGGGGAGATGACCGTGACGTTACAGGACGTGGCCAAGATTTTTGGTCTACGCCTGGGCGGCCTCCCCGTGACGGGGATTCTTGACACCGACACGTGGATGGACACCGTCCACCAGTTCTGTGGCCGTAGGCCCCCCGACGACGCAGACGCTAAGAGGAACAAGTAAGCTAATTTTTTTTTCTAATTTAGTTGCATACGATTGCTACTATCATTTCCTAACTTTTACTTTTTAAAAACAAACAGGAAGACTACTGGGGTGCCTTCGTCGTGGATCACCGAGCACTTTTCGTATTGCCCCCCCAACGCTGACCCACAGGTAGTCGAGAGGTATGCCAGAGTGTGGCTGTGGCACTTTATTGGGGCGTTCCTGTTTCCCGACTCATCGGGGAACACGATCAGCTGGATGTTCGTCCCCATCCTCGCACAGCCGTGGGAGAACATCGCCGGCTACAGCTGGGGGAGCGCAGTTCTAGCATGGCTGTACAGACAGCTGTGCGAGGGGTGCCGGCGGATGCAGGCCTCGTCTAGCTTGGGAGGGTGCCTGCCCCTGCTGTAACACTCTGGTGTTAAGCAAGACTAAAACTTGACATGTCATCATATGCACTGGCATTTTATCTGAGTTAATAACCTGATTATGCATTCACTTAAAACAAGTTTAATTTTCATGTTTGTGCTTAAGTAATAAGGAGTGTTTAAGTTTGCAATCCTAGTTTATGTTTTCTTGTTAAGAATAATGCTTTTAGGCTTTATAAAGATATTATGGTAATCTTATGTATAGTAGTCGAATTTTATACCCAACTCTGGTATTATGTCTCAAAGGTGTAGTAAGAACATGTTTCAAGTTACCTTTTTAGGTATAATTCCAGTTTGGAATGAAATTCAAATGAATAGTTTAAATAATTCAAAAACCCTATTTTATCCCCTTTTCTATAAATCAAAATTTTGAAAGAATTTGGGTATGCTTTAAAAAGCAAAGATGTTCTATTTTTAATAAGGAACAACTTTGATGTATAAAGTTTTCCAAGTTTTCATATGAAATCAAAAGTAATTTGGAAAATACTTTTCTGCCCTTTTTATCCCCTTTTGTTTTTCCAACTCTAATTCAAATGTTGAGCATATTTTGAAAATGTTGCAAAAATAAAAGATGTTCAGTTTTAAATTCTGAACATTTGATATTTTAGCATACTTTCAACTTATATTCAAAATTTCAAAGTAATTTTAAATTTACAGAAAGGGTAGAAAAGGAAGTGGGAAAAGGGGGAGATAAGCTTCTGGCGCTGTTCATGGCGGTGGCCGCCGAAGCCTTGATCGGCGACGCCAGCGTTCTGGGTATCGCTCCCTCTCGATTAAGCGTGCGACCGTCTCCGTGGCGCGGTTACTCAGCTGCTGACCCTTTTCTCTCACGTCGTGGCGTCCTCTCTCGTGCTCGCCGTCGACCTCTTGCCACGAAGCCCCGACGAGCACCTTCTCGGCTCAATCTCCGATTCACCGCACACCGATCGTTCTTATCCCAGTTTAACCGCGGGTATAAAACCCTGCATCCTTGCGCATCTCCAGAGTTCACTCTTGCAACCTCTACTCACTCAGAGAGCCAGGAACTACTGTTCTTCTTCCCGCCAGGCAAGAAAGCTCCGCCGAGCTCGATCTCGCCGTGGTCCGATCCACTGAGCACTTCCTTACTCTCTTTATCTCGCGTTTATGCTTCACCTTGATCCCAGAAACCTCTTAGGCTCACTGGTTTCATGTGTGGTGCCCAGGTCTCGCCGGAACCATCGCCTTTACACCAGAGCTTGCCGCCGGAAGCCACTGCTCCGTGGACACCTTCCCTCCGTTCATCCTCCGCTCGAACCGCCTACACAGGCAGCACCAGGGTGAGCTACTGAAGCCTCCTAGCCCTTCCGTTTTACTGCTACCGACCTAGGTTCGCCGGAACATCTACGCCGTGGCTCGGTCCGCCGCCGTGCGTGGCCACACCTCACCGGAGCGGTAGCGTTTAGGGTTAGAAGCTCTGTCGGCCGCGGGTGACACGCCGGTGGTGATGCGCGCGTCGTCTAAGTCTCGACTGGCCGGAGTTGGCCGGCGTAAGGACGGTCGCCGCTCGGTTCGCCGTCGTGCGCTCGGGCCATGGCCAGGGACCTAGCTTTTGTGAAGACAAATCTTCTCAGGGTGTTGGTTGAAAAGTCCAAGACTCAGGTGAATAGCGTCTTGGACTGCGGGTTAGTTTCGCGGAAGCCGAAGGGCTTTTCTGCAAAGCTGTCAGGGCGCTCCGTCTCGCTCGAGCCAGGTCTCGAGTGGACATGTGGACACGTGCTCACGTCTCGAGCTATGCCTCGAGCAGGCGTCTCCTCCGCTTCGCTCGAGCCGAGCCTCGGGCGAACGTGTTCGCCGTTCCGCCCGAGCTAGGCCTCGGACGGACGAGCCTTTTTTCCGCCTCACCCGAGCCGAGGGTCAGGCCTCGGACGAGTGTTAGTGTTTATCGTCTCGGTCGAGCCAGGCCTCGAGTGGACCCTCGGGCGTTGCCTCGCTCGCGCCGAGCCTCGAGCGAACGCAACCGCACTTGCCGCCGTGCGCTTGCGCCACGCTGGGCCGCGTTGGTTTGGGCCGAAAGCCCAGTTTGGGTTCGTTCAAGTTTTTCTTTTTCTGGCTTTATGTACAGTAATCAGTTTTGTTGTTTTTGCTATAATTAATCTATAGCTCTGTTAATTATGAATTTTGACATGATAGTTGATAACATGTCTGTGCTAATATAAAAATTATAAAACTTGAGTTTTGAGTACTTCTTTTATGTCAATAAAATCTGTACTTTAATTAATAAATGCAACTTTGAGGAATTATGTATATTTCTGTGTTTCTCCAAAAATCATGAATTTTGACATGTAAGTTTGTATCATTAATATCAATCTTCAGGATTAATTTCAGCTCTGTTGGAATAAGTATAAGTTATGTTTGTGTAGAAAGCTATTCTAAGTGGCTTAGGAAATAAATAAATTTAGTTAATCACTTTAGGATTTATGTGACTTTTGGAATTGTTTGACAACCAGTGGAAAACTAGCAAGATTTGCTCCCTGGTTATGGATTCCTTTATATAAATAATCTTTTGTTGCTTGTTAAGTTGCACAACTATATTTAAAGAAAATAACAAAACTTGTTTAGTAATTTTAATAGCTAAAGTTAGTTTGTTGGTTTGCAACTTTACCGTGAAGGAAAGTTGTACTCCATAAAAGTTATAATTTAAGAAAATTTCTATCTTTACCATAATCATATCATAAGCATCTCATTATTCATGCATATGCACTTCTACGTGTAGATTTCGCTCCGGAAGGCCCTAACTCTCAGTGGATTCCTCCTGAGGGTGTAGACCCTTCTCGATTTTCAGAATCTTCGCACTCCACTGATCCTCAAGGCAAGCCCCGGTGCATTTAACCTTTCTGTTTCTATTGCAAAATTTATACAATGATTTATCAATTGCATTTAAGTAATAGGAGTTGGATGACACCAGTAGTTGCATTACCAGTTGGTTACCTTTACCCTATCCTTGTTACCTATTTGTTTATAAATGCTTAGCCAAGATGCACGGTGATGAGATTATCCTCCGCTTAGGCCTTGAGCAAACTAAGGGATGATGAGTCATCATTGTTAGGATACCTCTCTCAGGTACAAATTGTTAAATGGATGAAAAATGAATTTCAGACCAGACGGGAAACCGTTCATGGAAAGATGGCAGGCAGGGTCACTCTAGTCGTGCTAATCCCGTCTGTGTCGATTAGGAACCGTCTGTTGTTGGTCCTTGATCGAGAGCATGATAGTACCAATCACGGGATACGGGTTAGTATGTTGCAGGTTAGAGTCCTGCCATACAACGCCGTGGTGCTTTGGTATGTTGCAGGTTAGAGTCCTGCCATACAAATCACTTATGGTTGTGCAATATGTTGCAGGTTAGAGTCCTGCCATATTGTGTGATTGGGAACCCCCAGCTGGGTAGATAAAGCGGTTCGAATCGTCGTTGCTCTACGATAAAAAGAGACTCGATCTCTGACTCTCAACGTAGAGTTTTCAAAACCAAAGCTTTTGGGAATTGATGTTTCATCCTAAAAGAGTACTTTTGATGGTATGTTTGGAAGGAAAAGAAGAATGTTCTGTTAAAAATGTTTATTCTGCAAATTCCTTCTCTATTGCTATCCCCACTACATCCCTTAAAGCTAGCATGACCTGAAGTCTTTTCTTTTGGCAGGCAAGTCTTGTTGAGTACTTTTGTACTCAGGGTTTGTTACCCTTGTTGCAGGAGAGTACATGGATCCACCTTTTGATGGACAGTGCTATTTCACTCTTGTTGAGGAGAGTGATAACGATTCTGATGTGTGACCTTGGGCAAGTTATAAGAATTTGGGTGATATATGTATTATAAAGTTCCGAACCGTTTATGTAATAAGTACTTATGGTTTGTAAAACTCTAAGTTTTTAACTTATGTATTATAATCTTTCCGCTTTACTCTGATTTATCTTATCTATAAAACTGTTGTAATACTGTGATGCTTGATGAGGAATTTTCCTGGAAGTAAGGTAACGTGGATGATTCGGGTTTCCCGAGGACACCCGACAGACCTCTTGAGTCATTTGGAACGCGTGTACGCCGATCAACGGTCTTTAGGACAATGATGGGTGCATGTGGGCCACTTAATCCAGGAGGTTCTGCCACAGCTGGTATCAGAGCAGGAATTCCTTAGAAAGTATAACAGTATTTATTTCTGAAAACTTCAAAAGTTTTGAGTCACATTAAAGTTCAAATTAGTTTGAGTCCAAATTGTTTCTAGACTTATCTTATGCTTCTGACTTGCCTTAATTCATTCTTTAGACTTATCTTTCTATCTAAATAAGTATGTTTTTAGTATAGTTATGGTGATATTTATATCTAAGGAACAATACTTATAACAATATAATATTGCCCTATTTACGAAAAGAAAGTTTATTCACTTCTATGGTAAGTGATTACCTTAAAGTTAATTATTTGTTTGATATATGCTTTGTTCGTAAGTACGATTCATGCATCATGATTGATAACCTATAATTAACTTTCCCTCTTAGAAGTGGTATCTGAATAGAGTTAATATATCTATCTAATTATAAAACTCTATCTCTTAATCTTGGAACATATATAGTCCTAATGTTCAAAATGTATATATTTTAGCAGATGGTACGTACCAAGCAGACTGCACGCAAGTGTACTGGACCACGAGGTGTTCCTCGACACGTCCTTGCCCCAAGGAATGATGACCTTACTGAGAGTGAGGGAAGTAACCAGCCCCTGGTTACTTACGAAGAAGGAGAAGGTAGTAACACTGCCACTTCACAGCTGCAGGCGGAAGTAGACCGCCTGTATATGGAATTGGCAAGGGCAAATGGAGAAAGGATGAGGGGCAACAGAGATAGGGAAGAGTTGCGTGAGCAGCTACAATACCACCACGAGCAGCACCAAGAGTATGAGTGCAAGTGGAGGCAGGCCGTTGAGCAAAGGAACCGGGCACGAACCCGGGTAGATGTAATGAGGGATAATCAGAACCTCATGGCAAATCATCATGCCGACCTACATAGGCATATAGAGGAGCTGACCGCACAGTTGCAGCCAGAACCTGCCACACCACCGCATCCTGAGAATAGCTTCTGAAGAAGAAGAAGAAGAAGAAGAAGGAGATGAGGAGTTACTCGATTTGGAATCAAAGGAAAGTTTGGCACCACGATATATAGGTCCTTATCAGATCCTTAAAAGATGTGGAAAGGTAGCATATCAACTTGATTTACCACCACAGTTTATCATCAGTCCATAATGTGTTCCATGTCTCTCAGTTGAAGAAATGTCTTCAAGTGCCTGATCAGGTTATTCATGTAGAAGGAGATTGAGTTAGAACCTGATCTGACATACCGGAGTATCCTATCAAGATTCTTGACCAGAAAGATCGAGTCACTCGGAAAAGACTGTCAGTTTCTACAAGGTTCAATGGAATCAACATACGGAAGATGAAGCCACTTGGGAGTCAGAAGATTTTCTCTCAGAAAGTTTTCCTGAGTTTCTTTCTTCTGTATAGTCCTTATAATCAGGCATATGATGACTATCCCCTGCTTTATGTAAAGGTTAGTAATGGAAGTGCCTGACACATTTCCTTTTCCATTAGTTTAGCCTTCAGGTTAAATCTCGGACGAGATTTCTTTAAGGGGGAAAGAGTGTAACACTCTGGTGTTAAGCAAGACTAAACTTGACATGTCTCATTATGCCCCTGGCATTTTATCTGAGTTAATAACCTTATTATGCATTCACTTTAAAACAAGTTTTAATTTTCATGCTTGTGCTTAGTGTAAGGAGTGATTAAGTTTGCAATCCTGTTTATGCTTTCTTGTTAAGAATAATGCTTTTAGGCTTTATAAGGGTATTATGGTAAATCTTATGTATAGTAGCCGAATTTTAATACCCAACTCTGGTATTAGTCTCAAGGTGTAGTAAGAACATGTGTCAAGCTACCTTTTGAGGTATAATTCCAGTTTTGGAATGAAATTCAAATGAATAGTTTAAATAATTCAAAAACCCTATTTATCCCCCTTTTCTATAAATCAAAATTTGAAAGAATTTGGGTCTGCTCTAAAAAGCAAAGATGTTTCTATTTTTGATAAGGAACAACTTTGATGTATAAAGTTTTCCAAGTTTTCATATGAAATCAAAAGTAATTTGGAAAATACTTTCTGCCCTTTTTATCCCCTTTTTTTTTCCAACTCTAATTAAACTTTGAGCATATTTTGAAAATGTTTGCAAAATAAAAAGATGTTCAGTATTAAATTCTGAACATTTGATATTTTAGCATATTTCAACTTATATTCAAAATTTCAAAGTAATTTTAATTTTACAGAAAGGGTAGAAAAGGAAGTGGGAAAAGGGGGAGATAAGCTTCTGGCGCTGTTCATGGCGGTGGCCGCCGAAGCCTTGATCGGTGACGCCAGCGTTCTGGGTATCGCTCCCTCTCGATTAAGCGTGCGACCGTCTCCGTGGCGCGGTTACTCAGCTGCTGACCCTTTTCTCTCACGTCGTGGCGTCCTCTCTCGTGCTCGCCGTCGACCTCTTGCCACGAAGCCCCGACAGCACCTTCTCGTTCATCTCCTTCACCGCACCCGATCGTTCCTTATTATCCCAGTTTAACCGCGGGTATAAAAACCCTGCATCCTTGCGCATCTCCAGAGTTCACTCTTGCAACCTTTACTCACTCAGAGAGCCGGTATCTACTGTTCTTCTCCCGCCGGGCAAGAAAGCTCCGCCGAGCTCGATCTCGCCGTGGTCCGATCCACTGGGGCACTTCCTTACTCTTTTTATCTCGCGTTTATGCTTCACCTTGATCCCAGAAACCTCTTAGGCTCACTGGTTTCATGTGTGGTGCCCAGGTCTCGCCGGAACCATCGCCTTTACACCAGAGCTTGCCGCCGGAAGCCACTGCTCCGTGGACACCTTCCCTCCGTTCATCCTCCGATCGAACCGCCACACAGGCAGGCACCAGGGATGAGCTACTGAAGCCTCCTAGCCCTTCCGTTCTACTGCTACCGACCTAGGTTCACCGAACATCTACACCGTGGCTCGGTCCGCCGCCGTGCGTGGCCACACCTCACCGGAGCGGTAGCGTTTAGGGTTAGAAGCTCTGTCGGCCGCGGGTGACACGCCGGTGGTGATGGCGCGCGTCGTCTAAGCCTCTACTGGCCGGAAGTTGGCCGGCGTAAGGACGGTCGCCGCTCGGTTCGCCGTCGTGCGCTCGGGCATGGCCAGGGGACCTCGCGTTTGTAAAGATAAGATCTTCCAGGGTGTTGGTTGAAAAGTCCAAGACTCAGGTGAATAGCGCCTTGGACTGCGGGTTAGTTTCGCGAAAGCCGAAGGGCTTTCTGCAAAGCTGTCAGGGGCGCTCCGTCTCACTCGAGCCAGGTCTCGAGCGGACATGTGGACACGTGCTCACGTCTCGAGCTATGCCTCGCGCAGGCGCCTCCTCCGCTTCGCTCGAGCCGAGCCTCGGGCGAACGTGTTCACCATTCCGCCCGAGCTAGGCCTCGGACGGACGAGCCTTTTTTCCGCCTCGCCCGAGCCGAGGGTCAGGCCTCGGACGAGTGTTTAGTGTTTATCGTCTCGGTCGAGCCAGGCTCGAGCGGACCCTCGGGCCGTTGCCTCGCTCGCGCCGAGCCTCGAGCGAACGCAACCGCACTTGCCGCCGTGCGCTTGCGCCACGCTGGGCCGCGTTGGTTTGGGCCGAAAGCCTAGTTTGGGTTCGTTCAAGTTTTCTTTTCTCTGGCTTTATGTACAGTAATCAGTTTTGTTGTTTTTGCTATAATTAATCTATAGCTCTGTTAATTATGAAATTTGACATGAAAGTTGATAACATGTCTGTGCTAATATAAAAATTATAAAACTTGAGTTTTGAGTACTTCTTTTATGTCAATAAAATCTATACTTAATTAATAAATGCAACTTTGAGGATTTATGGTATATTTCTGTGTTTCTCCAAAAATCCTGAATTTTGACATGTGAGTTTGTATCATTAATATAATCTTCATGATTAATTTCAGCTCTGTTGGAATAAGTATAATTTATGTTTGTGTAGAAAGCTATTTTAAATGGCTTATGAAAGAAATAAAAGTAGTTAATCACTTTAGGATTTATGTGACTTTTGGAATGTTTGACAACCAGTGGAAAACTAGCAAGCTTTGCTCCCTGGTTATGGATTCCTTTATATAAATAATCTTTTGTTTGCCTTGTTAAGTTGCAATAACTATATTTAAAGAAAATAACAAACTTGTTTAGTAATTTTAATAGCTAAAGTTAGTTTGTTGGTTTGCAACTTTACCGTGAAGGAAAGTTGTACTCCATAAAAGTTATAAATTTAAGAAAATTTCTATCTTTACCATAATCATATCATAAGCATCTCATTATTCATGGCATATGCACTTCTACGTGTAGATTTCGCTTCGGAAGGCCCTAACTCTCAGTGGATCCTCCTGAGGGTGTAGACCCTTCTCGATTTTCAGAATCTTCGCACTCCACTGATCCTCAAGGCAAGCCCCGGTGCATGTAACCTTTCTGTTTCTATTGCAAAGTTTATACAATGATTTATCAAGTGCATTTAAGTAATAGGAGTTGGATGACACCAGTAGTTGCATTACCAGTTGGTACCTTACCCCTATCCTTGTTACCTATTTGTTTATAAATGCTTAGCCAAGATGCACGTGATGAGATTATCCTCCGCTTAGGCCTTGAGCAAACTAAGGGATGATGAGTCATCATTGTTAGGATACCTCTCTCAGGTACAAAACTGATAAATGGGATGAAAAATGAATTTCAGACCAGACGGAAACCGTTCATGGAAAGATGGCAGGCAGGGTCACCCTAGTCGTGCTAATCCCGTCTGTGTCAATTAGGAACCGTCCGTTGTTGGTCCTTGATCGAGAGCATGATAGTACCAATCACGGGATACGGGTTAGTATGTTGCAGGTTAGAGTCCTGCCATACAACGCCGTGGTGCTTTGGTATGTTGCAGGTTAGAGTCCTGCCATACAAATCACTTATGGTTGTGCAATATGTTGCAGGTTAGAGTCCTGCCATATTGTGTGATTGGGAACCCCCCAGCTGGGTAGATAAAGCGGTTCGAATCGTCGTTGCTCTAGCGATAAAAAGAGACTCGATCTCTGACTCTCAACGTAGAGTTTTCAAAACCAAAGCTTTTAGGAAAAGATGTTTTATCCTAAAAGAGTAATTTTAATGGTATGATTGGAAGGAAAAAGAAGAATGTTTTATTAAAAATGTTTTTTTTCTGCAAATTCCTTCTCTATTGCTATCCCTACTACATCCCTTAAAGCTAGCATGACATGAAGTCTTTTCTGTTGACGGGCAAGTCTTGTTGAGTACTTTTGTACTCAGGGTTTGTTACCCTTATTGCAGGAGAGTACATGAATCCACCTTTTGATGGACAGTGCTTTTCACTCTTGTTGAGGAGAGTGATAACGATTCTGATGTGTGACCTTGGGCAAGTAATAAGAATTTGGATGATATATGTATTATAAAGTTCCGAACCGATTATGTAATAAGTACTTATGGTTTGTAAAACTCTAAGTTTTTAACTTATGTATTATAATCTTTCCGCTTTACTCTGATTTATTTTATCTATAAAACTGTTGTAATACTGTGATGCTTGATGAGGAATTTTCCTGGAAGTAAGGTAACGTGGATGATTCGGGTTTCCCGAGGACACCCGACAGACCTCTTGAGTCATTTGGAACGCGTGTACGCCGATCAAAGGTCTTTAGGACAATGATGGGTGCATGTGGGCCACTTAATTCAGGAGGTTCTGCCACAGGTAACCCTCGCTCAGCTGATCTGGAAATGAATCTGCTGAGAGCTGCTAATCGGCCTGATAAGCGTTGGGCTGCTTTTTTGGTTGTCGGGGGTTCCATGTTGATGATAGCATCAATCTTGTCGGGGTTAGCTTCAATTCCCCTTGCAGAGACGATACAACCCAGCAGTTTTCCTTCACTTACCCCGAAAACACATTTTTCGGGGTTTAGCTTTAATCCAGCGCGCCGGAGGTTGCTGAACACTCTCGACAAGTCCGAAATGTGGTTTTCTTTTAACTCGCTTTGGACAACCAGGTCATCAACGTAAGCGGAGACGGAGTGTTCATTTTTGAAGACCTCGGATGTCATACGAGCGAAGGTTGAACCCCGCGTTTCTTAGGCCTTCTGCCATCCTCCTAAAACAAAATGTTCCCGAAGGTGTGATGAAACTTGTTTTCTCCTCATCTTCTTCATTCATCCAAATCTGGTGGTATCCCGAAAAGCAGTCGAGTAGAGATAGCATTTGGCAGTCGGCTGCTCTGTCAACCAAGGTGCTTATGTTGGGGAGGGGAAAATCATCCTTCGGGCAAGCCTTGTTCAGGCACGTGAAGTCTACGCACATTCGCCATTTCTTGTTCTTTTTCTGTACTAGTACCACGTTTGAGAGCCATGTTGGGTATTTGACCGGGCGGATGACGCCTGCGTCCAAAAGCCTTTTTACCTCAGCCCTCGCTGCCTCTTTCCTTTCTTCTGACATTTTGCGGAGCTTTTGTTTGACCGGGCGGTAGCCCGGCTTGATGTTTAGGCTGTGCTCTATCAGGGTTCGGTTCACTCCTCTTAAGTCCTCCGCGGACCAGGCGAAGGTGTCGGAGTTTCCTTTGAGGAAAGCGACGAGGTCGCTTTCTGATTTGGGGGCTAGGTGGGCTGAGATGAACACCTTTCTTTCGACGTTACCCTCGAAGAGTTGCACTTGTTTGGTTTTTTCCTTGGGTGACACCTTTATTTTGTCCGTGCACACCTCACCTTCGTCATTGAGGTTTGTAGCTTGAGGCTTTGACAGGTTGTGGACATTACGTTGCCCTGGTGCTACTGTTCCCTCGGCTGCCCTTGCAATGTCTTGGTCTCCATATACTGCGACCACTCCCTTCGGAGCGGGAAGCTTCATGCAGAGGTAAGCGGGGTGGATGACTGCGTTGAATGTGTTGGTTACCCCTCGGCCAAATATGGCATTGTACGGGTAGAACATGTCGACCACGTCGAAGGTTAAATGCTCGGTTCTGCAGTTGATCTGGTCGCCGAAGGTCACGGGCAAAGAAATTTTCCCGATGGCTCTCACTTGTTGTCCGCCGAAGCCGTATAAAGGGTTGTCAGCAGGTTGTAGGAGGTTCCTATCAAGCTTCATGCTGTCGAAGGTTGAGGCGAACAGGATGTCTGCGGAGCTTCCTGTATCGACCAGAATTTTAGTGACAGCCCACCCTGCTAGATTGGTCTCGATCACCATGGCGTCGGTATGAGAGTAATCTCTCAACTTCATATCACTGGAGTCGAAGGTTATGGGAATGTGGGACCAACGACCAAATTTGTGTGGTCCTTCGACGGCTACATGGTGCACCCGTCTGACATGTTCTTTTCTCTGCCGCTTGTTGCCATGGTCTTCATTTGAACCTCCGGTGATAGCTAGTATTACACCGAAGGTTGATGTTGGGTTGTTGATGGTCGTTTGGCTCTGGGTTTCGGATTTACCAGGTTGAGGCGCTAGTAAAGCGGGTATTGGTGGTGGTGGCGGTAGAGCATTGTTGACTTGTTGGGTAGTTGGGGTTTGGGTTTGGGGGGTTGTTGGGTATGTGACTGTGTATGGTGGATTTTGGCGTTGTGGGATGGTGGTTGGCTGATAAGAGGCTTGGTTGTAGAGTGGGTGGTGCGCGTAGATGGGTTGTTGCGAAGGTAGGCCGTAGTTTATGGGGTATAGTGGTATGGAGGATTTGTTGAGTGGAAGTTTGGTTTCCTGGTGTGGTTGATGGTTCAGTTGTCTGCCGAAGCGGCTCTTTTGGACTCCTGGAATTCTTTTCCCTTGGCGAAGCATTCGCATTGTTTGGTGGTGTGCCCCTTTCCAAGACCACAGAAATGACAATACATTTCGCGGGGTCTTTTTGCTGGTTCCGTTGATCTGGTGGGGGTGGCAAACCTTGGGGTTCTGGTTGTTCGGGGGTTGAGTGCCCCGTCCTTGGTGTTCATAGTGTATTGGTTTGTTGATGGCACCGATGTTGCTTTGTTCTTGGCGAGGGTTGTTTACTCTTGGTTGAGGCCCCGACTGCGGCTTCTGCTGTGACCTCCGAGCATCGGACTTCGCTCTGAAGTCCATGTCTGCTCTACAGTATCTTTACATTGTCTCGTGTAATTCTTCGATTGTGTTTGCCGGCTTCCTGGCAAATTTCAAAGAGCATGGGCCTGGGCGCAGGCCACTGACTGCAGCGAGGATGACAGCCTCGTCGGATATTCCCGGGGTTCTTGCTCTGATTTGGATGAACCTC
>CM019830.1:22684-42308 GCA_009763385.1 Coix lacryma-jobi var. lacryma-jobi | reverse complement strand
TGCCGCGGGAAGCCACTGCTCCTAGGACACCTTCCCTCCGTTCAACTACGCTCGAACCGACTACACAGGCAGCAACAGGGGGGCTGCGCTAATGAAGCCCATAGCACCTTCGTTCTCTGATCCGGACCTGTTCGCCGGAACAGTCCACGGTCGGTCGCCGCGCGTGGTGGCACACCCCCGGAGCAGTAGGTTTAGGTGTTAGGCTCTATCGGCCGCGTTTGGGGAGCATGGTGATGGCGCCTGTTATAGTCTCTACTGGCCGGAGTTGGCCGCTAAGGACGGTCGCCGCTCGGTTCACCGTCGTGCGCTCGGGCCATGGCCAGGGACCTCGCGTTTGTAAAGATAAGATCTTAGGGTGTTGGTTGCTAAGTCCAAGAATCAGGTGAATGCGCCTTGGACTGCGGGTTAGTTTCGCGAAAGCCGAAGGGCTTTTCTGCAACAGCTGTCAGGGCGCTCCGTCTCCCTCGAGCCAGGTTCGAGCGGACATGTGGACACGTGTCACGTCTCGAGCTATGCCTCGAGCAGGCGCCTCTCGCTTCGCTCGAGCCGAGCCTCGGGCGAACGTAGGCCTCGGACCATTCCGCACGAGCTAGGCCTCGGACGGACGAGCCTTTTTCCGCCTCGCCCGAGCCGAGGGTCAGGCCTCGGACGAGTGTTAGTTGTTATCGTCGCGTCGAGCCAGGCCTCGAGCGGAACCTCGGGCGTTGCCTCGCTCGCGCGAGCTCGAGCGAACGCAACCGCACTTGCCGCCGTGCGCTTGCGCACGCTGGGCCCCGTTGGTTTGGGCGAAAGCCAGTTTGGGTTCGTTCAAGTTTTTCTTTTCTGGCTTTATGTGACAGTAATCAGTTTGTTGTTTTGCTATAATTAATCTATAGCTCTGTTAATTATGAAATTTGACATAAAGTTGATAACATGTCTGTGCTAATATAAAAATTATAAAACTTGAGTTTTGAGTATTCTTTTATGTCAATAAAATCTACTTAATTAAAAATGCAACTTTGAGGATTATGTATATTTCTGGTTTCTCCAAAAATCATGAATTTTGACATGTGAGTTGTATCATTAATATTAATCTTCATGATTAATTTCAGCTCTGTTGGAATAAGTATAACTTGTGTTGGTGTAGAAAGCTATTTTAAATGGCTTATGAAATAAATAAAAGTAGTTAATCACTTTAGGATTTATGTGACTTTGGAATTGTTTGACAACCAGTGGAAAATTAGCAGATTTGCTCCCTGGTTATGGATTCCTTTATGAAAATAACCTTTTGTGCTTGTTAGTTGCATAACATATTTAAAGAAAATAACAAAAACTTGTTTAGTATTGTTAATAGCTAAAGTTAGTTGTTGGTTTGCAACTTTACCGTGAAGGAAAGTTGACTCCATAAAATATAATTTAAGAAGAATTTCCATCTTTACATAATCATATCATAAGCATCTCATTATTCATGCATATGCACTTCTACGTGTAGATTTCGCTTCGGAAGGCCCTAACTCTCAGTGGATTCCTCCTGAGGGTGTAGACCCTTCTCGATTTTCAGAATCTTCACACTCCACTGATCCTCAAGGCAAGCCCCGGTGCATTTAACCTTTCTGTTTCTATTGCAAAGTTTATCAATGATTTATCAATGCATTAAGTAATAGGAGTTGGATGACACCAGTAGTTGCATACCAGTTGGTTACTTTACCCTATCCTTGTTACCTATTGTTTATAAATGCTTAGCCAAGATGCACGGTGATGAGATTATCTCGCTTAGGCCTTGAGCAAACTAAGGGATGATGAGTCATCATTGTTGGATACCTCTCTGGTACAAACTGTTAAATGGATGAAAAATGAATTTCAGACCCGACGGGAACGTTCATGGAAAGATGGCAGGCAGGGTCACCCTAGTCGTGCTAATCCCGTCTGTGTCAATTAGGAACCGTCCGTTGTTGGCCTGATCGAGGCATGATAGTACCATCACGGGAAGTTAGTATGTTGCAGGTTAGAGTCCTGCCATACAACGCCGTGGTGCTTTGATATGTTGCAGGTTAGAGTCCTGCCATACAAATCACTTATGGTTGTGCAATTGTTGCAGGTTAGAGTCCTGCCTATTGTGTGTGATTGGAACCCCAGTGGGTAGATAAAGCGGTTCGAATCGTCGTTGCTACGATAAAAAGAGACTCGATCCTGACTTCAACGTAGAGTTTTCAAAACCAAAGCTTTTAGGAAAAGATGTTTCTACAAAAGAGTAATTTGATGGTATGATTGGAAGGAAAAGAAGAATGTTTTATTAAAAATGTTTTTTTCTGCAAATTCCTTCTCTATTGCTATCCCTACTACTCTTAAGCTAGCATGACATGAAGTCTTTCTGTTGACGGGCAAGTCTTGTTGTGTATTTTGTTACTCAGGGTTTGTACCCTTTTGCAGGAGAGTACATGAATCCACCTTTTGATGGACAGTGCTATTTCACTCTTGTTGAGGAGAGTGATAACGATTTTGATGTGTGACCTTGGGCAAGTAATAGAATTTGGTGATATTGTATTATAAAGTTCCGAACGTTATGTAATAAGTACTTATGGTTTGTAAAATCTAAGTTTTAACCTATGTATTATCATCATTTCCGCTTTACTCTGATTTATCTTATCTTATAAAACTGTTGTAATACTGTGATGCTTGATGAGGAATTTTCCTGGAAGAATGTAACGTGGATGATTCGGGTTTCCGAGGACAACCGACAGACCTCTTGAGTCATTTGGAACACGTGTACGCCGATCAAAGGTCTTAGGACAATGATGGGTGCAGTGGGCACTTAATTCAGGAGGTTCTGCCACAGTGGTATCAGAGCAGGAATGCCTTAGAACGTACAACAGTATTATTTCTGAAAAAGTCAAAAGTTTTGGAGCACTTAAAGTTCAAAATTAGTTTGAGTCCAAATTGTTTCTAGACTTATCTTATGCTTCTGAATTGCCTTAATTCATTCTTTAGACTTATCTTGCTATCTAAGTATGTTTTTAGTATAGTTATGAGTGATAGTTATATCTAAGGAACAATATTATAACAAATAATATTGCCCTATGTACGCAAAGAAAGTTTGATCAATTCTGTGGTAAGTGATTACCTTAAAGTTAATTTTGGTTTGATATATGCTTGTTCGTAAGTACGAGTCATGCCATCATGATTGATACCTATACTTAAAACTGTCCCTCTTAGAAGTGGTATATGAATAGAGTTAATTATCTATCTAATTATAAAACTCTATTCTTAATCTTGGAAACAATATATAGTTCTAATGTTCAAAATGTATATATTTTACAGATGTACGTACCAAGAGACTGCCACGCAAGGTACTGGACCCGAGGTGCTCCTCGAACACGTTCCTTGCCCCAAGAAATGATGACCTACTGAGCGTGAGGGAAGGAAGTAACCAGCCCTGGTTAATTACGAGAAAGGAGAGGTAGTAACACTGCCACTTAACCGTGGCAGGCGGAAGTAGAAAGCCCGAGTATATGGAATTGGCAAGGGCAAATGGAGAAAGGATGAGGGAAAACAGAGATGGGAAGAGGTGCGTGAGCAGTTACAATACCACCAAGAGCAGCCACCAGAGTATGAGTGCAAGGTGGAGGGCAGGCCGTTGAGCAAAGGAACAGGCACGGAACCCGGGTGATTGTAATGAGGATAATCAGAACCTCATGCAAATCATCATGCGATCTACATAGGCATATAGAGGAGCTGACCGCCACAGTTGCAGCCAGAACCTGCCCACCACCACGCATCCTGGAATATTCTGAAGAAAGAAGAAGAAGAAGAAGAAGGAGTGAGGAGTTACCGATTTGGATCATCAGGAAGTGAAAGTTGCACCACGATATATAGGTCCTATCAGATCCGTAAAGATGTGGAAAGGTGCATATCAAACTTGATTACCCCCACGTTATCATGTCCATAATGGGTTCCAATGGTCTCTCAGTAGAAGAAATGTCTTCAAGTGCTGATCAGGTTATCAGTATGAAGGAGAGTAGAGAACCGATCTGAATACTCGGGTATCCTATTCAAGATTCTGACCAGAAAGATCGAGTCACTCGAAAAAGAACTGTCAAGTTTACAAGGTCAATGGAATCAACATACGGAAGATGAAGCCACTTGGAGTCAGAAGAGTTCTCTCAGAAGTTTTCTGAGTTCTTTCTTCTGTATAGTCTTATAATCAGTTATGATGACCTATCCCATGCTTATGTAAAGGTTAGTAATGGAAGTGCCTGATTCACATTTCCTTTACATTAGTTTAGCTTCAGGTCGTAAATCTCGGGACGAGATTCTTTGAGGGGGGAAAGAGTTGTAAACTCGGTGTTAACGCAAAACTAAAAGCACTTGACATGTATCATATGCATCTGGCATTTCATTCTGAGTTTACCTGGATTCATGCACTTAAAAACGTTTATCTTTGCAGCTGTGCTTAGTGTAAAGTGTTAAGTTGAAATCCTAATTGCTTTCATGACTTCGTGGTTAAGATGCTTTGGCTTTAATAAGGGTATTATGGAATATCTTTATGATAGTTAGGAATTTATCCCAACTTTTTATGTCTCAAAGTGGTATTAAGACACTATGTTCAAGCATTACCTTGAGAGTATAATTCCAGTGTTGGAATAAACAAAGATCAGTTAAATAGTTAAAAATCCATCTATTTTGTCCCTTTTCTATAAATCAAAAGTTAAAAGAATAGGGTATGCATCTAAAAAGCAAAGTATGTTTATTTTTCGATAAGGAACAACTTTGAGGTTAAAGTTTCAAGTGTTTCATGAGAAATACAGTATTGTGGAAATTCTATTTCTGCCCTTTTTGTCCCCTGTTTTTGCCCAAAATTATGTAAATTAATAGCATAAATTGTACATTTGCAAAAATAAAAAGATGTTCAGATTGAAATTCTGAATTTGTATTTTATAGCATCTTCAACTTTATTCAAAATTTCAAAGTTTTTTAAATAAGCAAGGTAGAAGAAGTGGGAAAAAGGGGAGAGATATTCGCTGTCGGCCTGCATGGCGGAGTGGCGCGAGAGGGGCTTGATCGGTTGATCACAGCCGCGTCTGGCGCTACGCGTCTCTCCGATCGCTAATCGACCGTGACTGCGTGCGAGGTTGGCGCACTCATGCTGCAGCCCTTTCTCTCACGTCGTGGAGTCCTCTCTGCGCCGCTCGCCGCGATTGCCACCGTGAGCCGAGAGCACACCGGTCTTCCGATCTAACCGCAACGATCGTTTGCTTATCATCCCTAATCAGCCTTATAAGTACCTGACCTTGCCACTCGTCCGATTACACTCCACTCTATACTCACTTCAGAGAGCGTACTGCGGTAATCTCATTCTTACCGCCGGTCTTGCAGAACGCCCGCGATGCTGATCTGCCGTGGTCACTGATCAACTGGAGCACTGCCTTGACTACTTTTCTGCCGTTATTGCTTCACGATGATCCCTGTAGAACCATCCTTGGTCATGGTTCCTCATCTGGTGCACCTAGGTCTCAGGAACCATCCGCCCCTTAACCAGTTCCCCAGACGCCGTCTGCCACCGGAAGTGCTATTCTGCGAGTGGACTTCCCTCCGTACCACGCTCGACGCCACATCAGCTAGGCACCGGGTAGCAGCTACTGATACCTCTAGCCCCTTCCTTCTAATGCTACGGCCTCGTGTTCACAGGAACATTCCCTACACCGTGGTCGGCCGAGCCGTGCGTGGCCAGACCGACCGGAGCCGGGTTTAGGGTTAGAGTCTTCGGCCGCGTTGGTGAACGCCGGTAATGTGATGGCGTCGCCTTATAGGCTCTACTGGCCGGAGTTGGCCGGCGTAAGGACGGTCGCCGTCGGTTCGCCGTCGTGCGCGTAGGGCCAATGGCCAGGGACCTCGCGTTTGTAAAGATAGATCTTCAGGGTGTTGGTTGCTAAGTCCGAAGGACTCGGTGAATAGCGCCTTGGACTGCGGGTCTAGTTTCGCGAAAAGCCGAAGGGCTTTTCTGCAAAGCTGTCAGGGCGGGCCCGTACTCACTCGAGCCAGGTCTCGAGCGAGAATGTGGACAGGTTCCACGTTCTCGAGCTAGCCTAGAGCAGGCGCCCTCGCTCGTTCTTCGCCTACCTGGGGACTGTCCGTCCGCCCGAAGGGACGGCGAGCCTTTTCAGGCGCGCCGAACGGTCGGCTCACGGTTAGGTATTTCCGGTCCCGAGCGGCCTCGGACGGACGAGCCTTTTTCGCTCGCCCGAGCCGAGGGTACAGGCCTCGGACATGAGGTGTTTGTGTTATCGTCTGGTCGAAGGCAGGCATCCGAGCGGACCCTCGGGCGTTGGCCTCGCTGCGCGCAGAGCCTCGAGGAGAACGCAACCCGACACTTGCACGAGTTGCGCTGCGCCACGCGTGGGCCGCGTGGTTGGGCCGAAAGCCAGTGTTGAGGTCAGTTCAAGTTTTTATTTTTCTGGCTTAGTTACAGTAATCAGTGTTTGTGTTTTGCTATAATATCCTATAGCTCTGTTAATTATGAAATTTGACATAGAAAGATTGATAACATTGTCTTGCTAATAAAAAATTATAAAAAACTTGAGTTTTGAGCTAATTTCTTTTATGTCAATAAAATATACTTAATTAATAAATGCAACTTTGAGGATTTTAGTGTATATTCTGTGTTTCTCCAAAAATCTGAATTTGACATGTGAGTTTGTAATCATTAATATATCTTCATGATTAATTGTCAGTCTGTTGAAATAGGTATAACTTATGTTGTGTAGAAGCTATTTTTAAATGGATTATGACAATAATAAAAGATAGTTAATCACTTAGGATTATGGGACTTTTGGAATTGTTTGACACACCAGTGGAAAAACTAGCAAGCTTTGCTCCCTGGTAGGATTCCTTTATATAACATAACTTTTGTTGCTTGTTAAGTTGCATAACATATTAAAGAAAAAAATACAAAAACTTGCTTTAGTAATGTTAATAGCTAAAGTTAGTTGTATGGTTTGCAACTGTACCGTGCAGGAAAGTTGCCTACTCCATAAAGTTCTAATTTAAGAAAATTTCCTTCTTTACATATAATCATACATAGCATCTCATTATATGCATATGCACTTCGGACGTGTAGATTTCGTTGGAACGGCCTAACTCTCAGTGGATTCCTCCTGAGGGTGTAGGCACCCTCTCGATTTTCAGAATATTCGCACTCCACTGAGCCTGATCACAGGCAAGACCCGGTGCAATTTAACCTTTCTGTTTCATTGCCAAAGTTTATACAATGATTTATCATGCATTTGAAGTAATAGGAGTTGGATGACACCAGGTAGTTGCATACAGTGGTTACCTTACCCTATCCTGTTACCTATTGGTTTATAAATGCTTAGCCAGGATGCACGGTGATGAGATTATCCTCCGCTTAGGCCTTGGCAAACTAAGGGATATGAGTCATCATTGTAGGAGACCTCTTCCTGGGTACAAACTGGTATAAATGGATGAAAAATAATTTCAGGACCATGACGGGAAACCGTTCATGGAAAAGATGGAGGCTAGGGTCACCCTAGTCGTGCTAATCCGTCTGGGTCAATTAGGCAACCGTCGTGTTCGGTTCCTTGATCGAGAGCATGATAGACCAATCACGGGATGTACGGGGGGTTAGTATGTGCGTTAGAGTCCTGCCATACAACGCCGTGGTGCTTTGAGTATGTTGCAGGTTAGAGTCTGCCATACAAATCATTATGGTTGTGCACATTGTTGCAGGGTAGAGTCCTGCCATATTGTGTGATTGGGAACCCCCCAGCTGGGTTAGATAAAGCGGTTTGAAATCGTCGTCTTGCTTACGATAAAAAGAGACTCGATATCTGACTCAACCGTAGAGTTTCAAAACCAAGCTTTTACGAGCTCTGGTGTAAAGGCGATGGTTCCGGCGAGACCTGGGCACCACACATGAAACCAGTGAGCCTAAGAGGTTTCTGGGATCAAGGTGAAGCATAAACGCGAGATAAAGAGAGTAAGGAAG
Source organism: Coix lacryma-jobi var. lacryma-jobi (assembly GCA_009763385.1). Classification (NCBI taxonomy): domain Eukaryota; kingdom Viridiplantae; phylum Streptophyta; class Magnoliopsida; order Poales; family Poaceae; genus Coix; species Coix lacryma-jobi. The sequence continues at coordinate 34,327 of CM019830.1, read as the reverse complement.
TGCCCAGTGGATCGGACCACGGCGAGATCGAGCTCGGCGGAGCTTTCTTGCCGGCGGGAAGAAGAACAGTAGATACCGGCTCTCTGAGTGAGTAAAGGTTGCAAGAGTGAACTCTGGAGATGCGCAAGGATGCAGGGTTTTTATACCCGCGGTTAAACTGGGATAAGAACGATCGGTGTGCGGTGAATCGGAGATTGACCGAGAAGGTGCTCGTCGGGGCTTCGTGGCAAGAGGTCGACGGCGAGCACGAGAGAGGACGCCACGACGTGAGAGAAAAGGGTCAGCAGCTGAGTAACCGCGCCACGGAGACGGTCGCACGCTTAATCGAGAGGGAGCGATACCCAGAACGCTGGCGTCCGATCAAGGCTTCGGCGGCCACCGCCATGAACAGCGCCAGAAGCTTATCTCCCCCTTTTCCCACTTCCTTTTCTACCCTTTCTGTAAATTAAAATTACTTTGAAATTTTGAATATAAGTTGAAAGTATGCTAAAATATCAAATGTTCAGAATTTAATACTGAACATCTTTTATTTTTGCAACATTTTCAAAATATGCTCAAAATTTGAATTAGAGTTGGAAAACAAAAGGGATAAAAAGGGCAGAAAAGTATTTTCCAAATTACTTTTGATTTCATATGAAAACTTGGAAAACTTTATACATCAAAGTTGTTCCTTATCAAAAATAGAACATCTGCTTTTAGAGCATACCCAAATTCTTTCAAAATTTTGATTTATAGAAAAGGGGATAAAATAGGGTTTTGAATTATTTAAACCTATTCATTTGAATTTCATTCAAACTGGAATTAGACCTCAAAGGTAGCTTGAAACATGTTCTTACTACACCTTTGAGACATAATACCAGAGTTGGGTTATAAAATTCGGCTACTTATACATAAGATTACCATAATACCCTTATAAAGCCTAAAAGCATTATTCTTAACAAGAAAGCATAAAACTAGGATTGCAAACTTAATCACTCCTTAACACTAAGCACAAGCATGAAAATTAAACTTGTTTTAAGTGAATGCATAATCAGGTTATTAACTCAGATAAAATGCCAGTGCATATGATGACATGTCAAGTTTTAGTCTTGCTTAACAGCCAGAGTGTTACAACTCTTTCCCCCTTAAAGAAATCTCGTCCCGAGATTTAACCTGAAGGCTAACTAATGGAAAAGGAAATGTGTCAGGCACTTCCATTACTAACCTTTACATAACAGGGGATAGGTCATCATATGACTGATTATAAGGACTATAACAGAAGGAAAAAACTCAGGAAAACTTTCTGAGAGAAATCTTCTGACTCCCAAGTGGCTGTCATCTTCCGTATGTTGAATTCCATTGAACCTTGTAGAAACTTGAAACAGTTCTTTCCGAGTGGACTCGATCTTTCTGGTCAAGAATCTGATAGGATACTCCGAGTATGTCAGATCAGTTCTAACTCAATCTCTTCTACATGAATAACCTGATCAGGCACTTGAAGACATTTCTTCAACTGAGAGACATGGAACACTTATGGACTGATGATAACTGTGGTGGTAAATCAAGTTGATATGCTACCTTTCCACATCTTTTAAGGATCTGATAAGGACCTATATATCGTGGTGCCAAACTTTCCTTTGATTCCAAATCGAGGTAACTCCTCATCTCCTTCTTCTTCTTCTTCTTCTTCTTCAGAAGTATTCTCAGGATGCGGTGTGTTGGCAGGTTCTGGCTGCAACTGTGCGGTCAGCTCCTCTATTGCCTATGTAGATCGGCATGAGATTTGCCATGAGGTTACTGATTATCCCTCATTACATCTACCCGGTTCGTGCCCGGTTCCTTTGCTCAACGGCCTGCCTCCACTTGCCACTCATACTCTTGGTGCTGCTCGTGGTGGTATTGTAACTGCTCACGCACTCTTCCCTATCTCTGTTGCCCCTCATCCTTTCTCCATTTGCCCTTGCCAATTCCATATACAGGCGGTCTACTTCCGCCTGCAACTGTGAAGTGGCAGTGTTACTACCTTCTCCTTCTTCGTAAGTAACCAGGGGCTGGTTACTTCCCTCACTCTCAGTAAGGTCATCATTTCTTGGGGCAAGGACGTGTCGAGGAAAACACCTCGGGTCCAGTACACTGCGTGCAGTCTGCTTTGGTACGTACCATCTGCTAAAATATATACATTTTGAACATTAGAACTATATATGTTCCAAGATTAAGAGATAGAGGTTTATAATTAGATAAATATATTAACTCTATTCAGATAACCACTTCTAAGAGGGAAAGTTAATATAGGTTATCAATCATGATGCATGAATCGTACTTACGAACAAAGCATATATCAAACAAATAATTAACTTTAAGGTAATCACTTACCCAAGACGTGAATAAACTTTCTTTTCGTAAATAGGGCAATATTATTTTGTTATAAGTATTGTTCCTTAGATATAAATATCACCATAACTATACTAAAAACATACTTTAGATAGAAAGATAAGTCTAAAGAATGAATTAAGGCAAGTCAGAAGCATAAGATAAGTCTAGAAACAATTTGGACTCAAACTAATTTGAACTTTAATGTGACTCAAAACTTTTGAAGTTTTTCAGAAATAAATACTGTTATACTTTTCTAAGGAATTCCTGCTCTGATACCAGCTGTGGCAGAAACCTCCTGAATTAAGTGGCCCACATGCACCCATTCATTGTCTCTAAAGACCTTTGATCGGCGTACACGCGTTCCAAATGACTCAAGAGGTCTGTCGGGTGTCCTCGGGAAACCCGAATCATCCACGTTACCTTACTTCCAGAAAATTCCTCATCAAGCATCACAGTATTACAACAGTTTTATAGATAAATAAATCAGAGTAAAGCGGAAAGATTATAATACATAAGTTAAAAACTTAGAGTTTTTACAAACCATAAGTACTTATTACATAATCGGTTCGGAACTTTATAATACATATATCATCCAAATTCTTATTACTTGCCCAAGTCACACATCAAAATCGTTATCACTCTCCTCAACAAGAGTGAAAAGCACTGTCCATCAAAAGGTGGATTCATGTACTCTCCTGCAATAAGGGTAACAAACCCTGAGTACAAAAGTACTCAACAAGACTTGCCCGTCAACAGAAAAGACTTCATGTCATGCTAGCTTTAAGGGATGTGAGTAGGGATAGCAATAGAGAAGGAATTTGCAGAAAAAAAAAACATTTTAATAAAACATTCTTCTTTTCCTTCCAATCATAACCATTAAAATTACTCTTTTAGGATAAAACATCTTTTCCTAAAAGCTTGGTTTTGAAAACTCTACGTTGAGAGTCAGGAGATCGAGCTCTCTTTTTATCGTAGAGCAACGACGATTCGAACCGCTGTATCTACCCAGCTGGGGGTTCCAATCACACAATATGGCAGGACTCTAACCTGGCAACATATTGCACAACCATAAGTGATTTGTATGGCAGGCCTCTAACCTTGCAAACATACCAAAGCACCACGGCGTTGTATGGCAGGACTCTAACCTTCAACATACTACCCGTATCCCGTGATTGGTACTATCATGCTCTCGATCAAGGACCAAACAACGGACGGTTTCCTAATTGACACAGACGGGATTAGCACGACTAGGGTGACCCTGCCTGCCATCTTTCCATGAACGGTTTCCCGTCTGGTCTGAAATTCATTTTTCATCCATTTATCAGTTTGTACCTGAGAGAGGTATCCTAACAATGATGACTCATCATCCCTTAGTTTGCTCAAGGCCTAAGCGGAGGATAATCTCATCACCGTGCATCTTGGCTAAGCATTTATAAACAAATAGGTAACAAGGATAGGGTAAAGGTAACCAACTGGTAATGCAACTACTGGTGTCATCCAACTCCTATTACTTAAATGCAATTGATAAATCATTGTATAAACTTTGCAATAGAAACAGAAAGGTTAAATGCACCGGGGCTTGCCTTGAGGATCAGTGGAGTGCGAAGATTCTGAAAATCGAGAAGGGTCTACACCCTCAGGAGGAATCCACTGAGAGTTAGGGCCTTCCGAAGCGAAATCTACACGTAGAAGTGCATATGCATGAATAATGAGATGCTTATGATATGATTATGGTAAAGATGGAAATTTTCTTAAATTATAACTTTTATGGAGTACAACTTTCCTTCACGGTAAAGTTGCAAACCAACAAACTAACTTTAGCTATTAAAATTACTAAACAAGTTTTGTTATTTTCTTTAAATATGGTTATGCAACTTAACAAGCAACAAAAGGTTATTTACATAAAGGAATCCATAACCAGGGAGCAAATCTTGCTAGTTTTCCACTGGTTGTCAAACAATTCCAAAAGTCACATAAATCCTAAAGTGATTAACTACTTTTATTTATTTCATAAGCCATTTAAAATAGCTTTCTACACAAACATAAATTATACTTATTCCAACAGAGCTGAAATTAATCATGAAGATTAATATTAATGATACAAACTCACATGTCAAAATTCATGATTTTTGGAGAAACACAGAAATATACATAAATCCTCAAAGTTGCATTTATTAATTAAAGTACAGATTTTATTGACATAAAAGAAGTACTCAAAACTCAAGTTTTATAATTTTTATATTAGCACAGACATGTTATCAACTTTATGTCAAATTTCATAATTAACAGAGCTATAGATTAATTATAGCAAAAACAACAAAACTGATTACTGTACAAAAGCCAGAAAAAGAAAAACTTGAACGAACCCAAACTGGGCTTTCGGCCCAAACCAACGCGGCCCAGCGTGGCGCAAGCGCACGGCGGCAAGTGCGGTTGCGTTCGCTCGAGGCTCGGCGCGAGCGAGGCAACGCCCGAGGGTCCGCTCGAGGCCTGGCTCGACCGAGACGATAAACATTAAACACTCGTCCGAGGCCTGACCCTCGGCTCGGGCGAGACGGAAAAAGGCTCGTCCGTCCGAGGCCTAGCTCGGGCGGAACGGCGAACACGTTCGCCCGAGGCTCGGCTCGAGCGAAGCGGAGGAGGCGCCTGCTCGAGGCATAGCTCGAGACGTGAACACGTGTCCACATGTCCGCTCGAGACCTGGCTCGAGCGAGACGGAGCGCCCTGACAGCTTTGCAGAAAAGCCCTTCGGCTTTCGCGAAACTAACCCGCAGTCCAAGGCGCTATTCACCTGAGTCTTGGACTTAGCAACCAACACCCTCAGAAGATCTTATCTTTACAAACGCGAGGTCCCTGGCCATGGCCCGAGCGCACGACGGCGAACCGAGCGGCGACCGTCCTTACGCCGGCCAACTCCGGCCAGTAGAGACCTAACTAAGGCGAGCATCAGCACTGACAAGCCAAACGCGGCCGATAGAGCCCCTAAACCCTAACTCTACTGCTCCGGCGAGGTCTGGCCACGCACGGCGGCGAACCGAACCGTGGCGGAACTGTTCCGGCGAACACAGGCCGATAGCAGTAGAATGGAGGGGCTAGGAAGATCCAGTAGCTCACCCTGAAGACGATGGTGCGGATGGTTTGGACGGAGCAAGCTCGGAAGATAGACGACCACGGTGCAGCGGCGATCGGCGGAGAACTCCGGTGAAGATGGCGCTGTTCCGACGAAACCTAGGTATGAGATATGGAACCATCAAGCCGATGAGTTCACAGGGATCACGGTGAAGCAATAACACAAGAGAAAGTGGTCGAACAGGTGCTCGGTTGAGCTGACCACTGCAGACCCGAGCTCGGCGGCGATTCCAAGACCGGCGGAAAGGATTCCGGCGAGTGCGAGCTCTCTGAAGTGTTAGAGATGGAGTGGTAAAGTCCGGGAGGTGCGCAAGGTAACAAGGTACTTATAGGTGCGGTGAATTGGGATGAGATCAAGCAGAGACGATCAATTTCGGATTAGGATCAAGACGGTGCCCGTCGATGCACCGGTGGCAAACGGCGGCGGCGAGCGCAGGAGAAGGTGCCACGACGCGAGAGAGCTGGCCAGCAGGTGCGCAACCTCGCCACGGTCACGGTCGTGTGCGGATTCGGGAGAGATCGGCGTCCACGCGCGCGCTCGGGTGATCAACAGATCACCCCCTCCCTGCCGCCATGAACAGGGACAAGAGCATATCCTCTCCCTTTCCCTTTCTACCCTTCTCTAATTTAAAAAAAACTTAAAATTTTGAATAGAAGTTGAAAATATTCCAAAATATCAAATGCTCAGAATTTCAAACTGAACATCTTTTATTTTTGCAATACACCCAAATTTGATTTGCATTTTGAATTTGAGATAAATTTGCAAAAGGGGACAAAAAGGGCAAAATAGAACTTTCACAAATACTGTTAATTTTGCATGAACACTTGAAAAACTTTACACATCAAAGTTGTTCCTTGACAGAAATAGAACAACTTTGCTTTTTGAAGCATACCCAAATTCTTTTTAAATTTTAATTTATAGAAAAGGGAACAAAATAGAATTTTGGGATTATTTAAACTATTTAAATGAATTTTACACCAAAACTGAATTATATCTCATTAATGACTTGAATCAAGGTCCAAATACATCTTTGAGACATAAAACAAAGTTTGATCCAAAATTCACTATTATAAAAGAAATTACCTTAATACCCTTATATACAAACAAACACTAACCACTATCATGAAAGCATAAACTTAGAGATCAACTTAAACATAAACATCAAATGATAAACTTGTTTTAGTGAATGCAATACCAGGTTATCACTCAAATGAAATGCCAATGCATATGATGACATGTCAGGTTTTAGTTTGCTTAACACCGGAGTGTTACACGTCTCCCCCGTGCTCGCCTGTTTCAACCCCGCCAGTGGCAGCATCCACACCTTCGGCAGGTGCCTCCTCCGTGGCCACCCCATGCTCAACACCTTCGCCAGTGGTCGGGGCATCAGTGACCAAAGCTTCAGCCTCGACTGACGGGACCTCTGCAGCTAGGAGCAGGAGCAACTTCGGAGCTACCACCACATCAATGGCGCAGGCGGCAAAGGCATCGCCTCCCTCCGAGCCTGTAAGCACAAATAGAGAAAAGAAACCTAAGTTAACACCAACTCAATAATCTTGAAACAAAGCCAAAAAACCAGTATACCCAATAACGCGAACCTGACGAGTAGCCTCGGCAGCTTCCTCGAAAGCAAGAGCGCGACCACCGCCAGCAATCCAAAACCGGCGAAGCAAGCGCATCGCACAATTCCGAACTTCGGCGTCCGCGATCTTCATTTGACGCACCTCGTCCACGGTTGGAAACTTATGGCTGGGTTTCTTAATTTTGCGAAGGTGTTCGCAATCTGCCTGACGAAGCGTACCAGCCATCGCCAGTGCTCCGGCATACCCACCAAAATCTGCAGCATTCCCAACCAACGAGCTAAACACATCCAGCTCATTACATAACCAACCTTCAAAACCCGCTGCGTTCAGCATGCAGCGGTTCCCCGGCAGAACCTCCGGCTTCGGTCAAGCATGTATCTATCTTATTTTTAACCCTCGCCATGCTTTCCCGCCAAGCCTCGGCTTGGGTAGCCAGCTCCGAGGACAGCTCCTCTATGCGCTTGTTCGCAGCCACCAAATCCTTGTCCTTTTGCCGGTTACAGCCAGGAGCTCCGCGTTGCTATTCGCAACCTTTGCGCTTCCTCTCGCGATTTCTTAACCTTCTCCAAAGCAGCTTTGAGCTCAATCTCTTTGTGTTCCAAACTCTGGCGAAGCTCCTATTAGCTTCTCCGCATCACTCAACCGGTCATTCAGGTAGTGGAGATTGTAACTCGCCCTCCGGCGCGCCGACCGGTTGAGAAGCATCAGCTCAGCCACTTTGACGTCAATATCATCGTGAAGTCCCTCCAAGGGCTCGTTGGCCAGCCGAAGCTCCGCCTCTGGCACACAGATACGGTTGAACACCCGACCCAGAAAGCGCCTTTCCTCCGGAGCACACTGCAAGTGACATTCTCGAAGGTCCGGACTCGTGAAAAGTTCAGTCGCCGGGTCGGAAACTCCAAGTTTCTTCGCATAATAAGGAAGACATGACCGGCTAGCCTCGCCATACGGCCTCTTCCCCGGGGTCCGGTCCGATTCGGCGTCACCCTTAACCTCGAAACCTTCGACCCAGATGTGCGAGCCAGCAAACTCGGGAAACGACCCTCGCGGAGGACTTTCTGGCTCAAAGTCCCGTATGATGTCATCAATGCTTCGCGCAGCCGCAGCACCAACACTGGACGAGGCTATTCCTTTCCTCGAGCGTCCTCGATGGATACGTCTTCTCGGAGTTACCCCCGTTGCTTGACGTATCACTATCCTCGTCAGGAGTCCTCTTCAGTACCGCCCTCTTTTCTTCCTTCTCTTCCTCCTCATCATCATCGGAGCCACCCTCGTCATCCGAGATCTGAACCAAAGCACCAATACCGCCCACACGGGGCACCCGTCCTCCAGTCTTCCCAGTGCCTCGGCCGCTCGAAACAAGGGCCGAGGATGAGGAAGTGGCGGTACCTCCCGAACGACGGCAACCTTCGTCGCAAGTGTTTTAACTCGACCACCGGCGCCGCCGCGTCCTCGGCCACGACCCCTCTTCGGCCGAGAAACAACTTCCCCCTCCGCAGAAGCACGTTTCCTTTCTTTGGCGCATCTCGCTCGACGGAGCAGGCCAACTCTCATACTGAACCCCAAGATGTCAAACATCCTGTTAACCCGACCTCCGCTACCTATCGAGCTGTGGATCGCTTAGTCTCCAACGTGGAAAGCTTCCAACAAGTTCCACCGCCCACCCCTGAACACGCTTGTAGACTGCTTCGACCCCATCTTCTCGCCTGGGAAATTTCTTCAGAAGTTTATCCCAAACCTTATCAAGGTCAACCTTCGGCTTCTTCAAGCCCCTACCCTCGTACCTCGAGTCTTCCCCGACTGCAAACCACGCCTGTCTCCGGCTGAGGGGCCAAATCTTAGCACAACAGTACTCCTCGACCAAGTCGCGAGCACACTGAGACCGCGCCACAACCCTCAAACAATCAACACAAGCGTGAGCCTCGGAGCTCATCATAGCTTCGGCGCTAACATCACCAAGCAGCGAAAGCTCGCCGCAGAGCTCTGCATTCCCACAAGCTTATATAAAACCAGGACTCCTGCCACCCACTGGTCCACTTATTTTTCTGGGCTTGCACCGGCAACTCCGACCCAGCGCGATGGCAAAAAGTGTACACTGCAAACTGTCCAAGACTGGTGTTACCTCCGCGATCCGAGATCTTGCGAGGTTGCATGTGCACTATGGGTCCGAACAAACCCCTCAACATGAGGAACAATACCCTGAGAGCGGCACGCCCAGATATAAACTGACATCTTTGTAAAGCACGAGGGTGTGAGCTGGTGGAAGCGCAAGTTGAACCTTCGCAGAACCGAGGTCACAAAAGAGTCAACAGGGAAGCGAGACCGGCTGAAAAAAATTCCTCAAACACAACAACCTCATCTGCGTCCGGCTTCGGCACCGTCTCCCCGGCACTGGTCCTCGCTTTACCTTCCTCAATCCAACCCCACCTGACATAAGACGCAATCTCCGCAGCGCAAACTCGGCTGAGTCCGAACTCGAAGGTAATCCCCTCATCCGCGGCTGTGGGAGAAACACGCGAGCAGTTTGCTTCAACCTAGCCATCTCTTCAGCTGCTAACGCTATCGAAACGAACGCTGTCTCAACCCTCGCAGACAAGCTAAAACAAACCTTCGCTACAAGCAAATTGCAACAGCAGGATGGCTATAGCAGAGAGGGCACAATCCAAACTCCTCACCCACCCCTTCTATTTATAGACCGGGTGGCGGAACGCCCCACCCGAACACCGGCAAAAACCAAAAAAGCCACGGCACAAAAAAGAAACGGACTCCAGTTCAAAAACAATATAACGGCCCGGCCCAAAAGCAGCCGCGGGCGTCGCTGCCGAGGGTCCCGTCTCTTTTCCCGTTGAAAGGCGCTGCTTGGGCCTAAACACTGTTCTTTAGATCCAAGACAACGAGGGGCTACTGTTGGGGGAAGGGACCCTCGGCAGAGGCGCCACGCAGGCTGGCTCAACAAAACGGCCCGCGCACCTTCGCCGTCCATCCCCCTATTTCATCCTGTCAAGTCTCTCAGGTCGCAATCAAACCTCTGAACACTGACCCAACCTTCGGAAGTGTTCAGGTACTTTTTGCAGGAAAAGGGCGTGAGAGCGATGGGAGTGACCCTCGCACGCATCCCGCGTACCTTCGCCGAAAGGCCCAGACCCAACTGGTGGCGAAGGACCTCAAGCTCTGCGACTGGACGGATACTCCGCAGGACGAAGGTCGGCCCTCGTCTTTCCATCGCGAGGTTAAGGCGTGACGACAACGCGGCGGCGACCCTCGCCGGCCTTCGAGGCCATTCCACTTGGAGCGATGGGTCTGGCAAGCGCAGTGGAGCGCTGGCCCGAGGGCAAGCGAGATCGAGGGTCTGGCACTCGATCCCCCCTCCGAAGGTGAAGAATCAGGTGGCGGCGCGCAGGAAGGAGGCTGACTAGGGTTTTCACCTTAGCTGTGTTTTTACGTTATTACCCCTCCTCCCTGTGTGGAGCCAGGGAATCTTTTCTGTACCCTTTTGTAATTGATCCCATGACCCTTGGTATTCCCTATAAATACCAAGGGGTAAACAGTGTAAACGGAGGATGACTTTTTGGGAATAGAGCCACGTCAACCTTGTCTTCGCTTCCTCAACCTTCGCTGTTGCTTCCCGACACTTGGTCACCTTCGCCACTCCCTGTACAAGTGCGGAGGTGGGGCAAGCGTGCAACCAACATATGGAATTAGATTTGTGGGTACAATTTTGTGTGTGTACCTAGAGAGACTATCTCAGCAGGGGAAGTTTCTTTGGTACACCAAACGAAGAATAGAGATCGTGCTTTAGAAAAAGACGATTCTAGCTTTGTACTTGAATCCCCTCGGTCCAAATAAAAGTGTAACAAATGTTTTGTTTAGTATAGTTCGTAATAGTTTCATGAGCTATTGTGAATTGTTTTTTCTAAATATTTTTTTACAAAACAGCTTCATCCATGAAGCTATTTTATTTCCTCTTTCACAAAAGCATAAGCAGAGATAAAACTAAAAAAAAATTTCCACAGCTTACACCCTTATTTCTCTCTCAACCATACATAAAGTTATTGATGAAATTGTTTTGTCAAAACAACTCAGTTACACTCATGAAGCATTTTTTTTTTAAAAAAAACAACTTCGCTAGTGAAGTTGAGTTGTACCAAACGAGGCTAAATTTAGCAAAAAAACTAAATAATAATTAGTCATATTTAGCATATTATTATATAGATAAAGATTATTAGATTCAATAGAGAATATGTTTTGAGATTAAACTTGTTTTGAGTCATGATAATGTGGTGTTTAGCAAAAAAACTAAATAAAAATTGGTTATATTTTTATGAATATGTTTTGACTGGGATAATGTATAATTGCATTTTTTTGAGAAAGTGTTACATTTTGATATAAGAGTAAGAAGCAAGCAAGAGAAAAGCATTAAAAAAAAGATCCGGTACTCCTTCGTGTCATAAAAACATGGAGCAAATAATACAAGATGTGGATGTGAATTTAGATGCATGTATATTTTTTCGATATTAAAACTGGTAGGAAGATGGAGCAGAATCAGATCGGAGACAACTTTAAATAGTCAAGTAATAT
>CM019830.1:0-22184 GCA_009763385.1 Coix lacryma-jobi var. lacryma-jobi | reverse complement strand
TACGTTGTTCTGGCTGCTCGTGTCTCTCAGCTTTAGATCGATGAGCACGAGGCCAATAGCCGGGCACGTAACGCCTTGTTCTCCTGTTTGAGCATGTCCGAGTTCGATTGCGTTTCTCACCTCCCCACGGCTCGCGAGATTTGGGCGACCCTCATGCGCTTCCATGAGGGAACTTCTCAAGTCAAATCTCGCCTCTATGAGTCGCACAAGCGGGAGTATGAGAACTTTCGACATATGCCTGGCGAGAGCATAGAGAGTTTATTCGCTCGCTTTCAGGTCATTGTCAACAAGATGAGAGCGAACAAGGAGCTGTTGCCTTTTGACGATCATGAGAGGGCTTTGAAGCTTTTGCACACTCTTGATCGGTCGGTGTGGGACTCAAAGGTCCAGGCGATCATCGAATCGTCTAACTATGAGACCCTCACTTGCGACGAGCTCTTTAGTAAGCTCAAGTCTAGTGAGATTGACGCCATGTCGAGGGCTTCTTATGAGAATCCTTCTGGCCCAACTATGGCTTTGGTTTCTGGCTCTTCTAACCCCTCTGGAGGTTTTGCTCTTTCGTCTCTCTTTTCTGTCACAGAGGACCAGCTTGAGTCTTTGGGGGATGATGAGTTGGCAATGCTCGCCAACCGGTTCACGCGGTTCCACAACAACCGCATGAATCGTCGCCGCGGAGGAGGACGCTCAGGATGCTATGAGTGCGGTGACCCCGACCACTTCATCGCCAACTGCCCCAAGAAGAAGCATTTATCTGGGAAGGGCGATCATGGGCACAAGTACGACTCCGGCAAGCGCAAGGAGAAGTACGTCCCCGCGAGGCACAAGCGGAGGGGCGGCTTTGACAAGGAGTACATCAAGAAGAAGTACTTGGAGAAGGCCCAGGCTGAGCAGCGTGCATTCTTCGCCACGCTCAGCGACGTCGACGGCTCGGATGACGACTCCGCTTGCTCAAGCGATGATGAGTCCGAGAAGAAGAAGAGGATCAAGGACAAGCTGAACGGTCTCTGCTTCTTCGCCGATGACGATGGCTTCTGCACCATGGCGCTTGGTGGTGAGGTCGACGGCAAGCTGGAGCACTCTCCTCGGGACGACGACGACGACGACACCTCCCAGGTATCTCTCACCCACGACGAGCTTTCTGCTGAGGTCGAGAAGCTTACTGCCGCGCTTCTTAGTCAAGATAAGTTGCTTAGGCGTGCCGCTAGAGAGCGCAAGGAGTTTAGGCAGAAGTGGGAGGACACGGTGAGGGAGCTTGAGTTTGCAAAGTCCACCGTGGTCGTGTCGGAGGAGGTTGAGTGTGAGATGTGCACCACGCACATGACTGACCTTCTCACTTTGAGAGGTAAGTATGTTGCGTTGGTAGGAGAGGTGGACGAGCTGAAGGTTAGACCTTCTCTGTTGGGTGCGTGCAAGACTTGTCCTGTCTTGCAATCTGAGTTGGCAGAGAAGAATGCCAAGATTGTGTCTCTTGAGGAGGCCAACTCAGGTAGCACTTGTGTGGCTAGGTGTGCTTTGTGTGAGGGTTTGGAGATGGAGATTGCGAATGTCAAGCATGGCAAGATGCAAACCGAGGAGGAAAACACATACCTTCGGACCATCTTGTCATGGGTCTCTTGTAGTGAGCCACAGCTCGGGATGATGATCTCCCAATTTAAGCGAGCTGCTAGAGGTTCTGGTGTAGGTCTTGCTCAGGGTGTTGATCTTTCTGCTTTTGGGAAGATTGGAGAGTCGAGTGGTCTGAATCCTAGTGAGAAGCTCAACTCAACCACTACTCCCAAACTGACCAAGCTTCCACCCAAAGAGCCCGTCAAGCCTACCACCAAGGATGGGGTATTTGAGGAACCTCCGAGAGCTCCACCCAAGAACCAAGTGTGGCATCCCAAACCCAACCACCTAAAGAACAAGCTGGATACAATGCCACCTATCCAGGAGGAGTTGCCTCAGAAGGGCAAAGTGATCCACACCCACAGCCATGAGTACCAACAACGCCCTTTGCGTGCGGTGAGGTATCATTGTGATTTCTATGGGAGAGATGGACACTTGAGCGAGTTCTGCTTTAGGCGCAAGAGAGAGGTGCGCCGTGCTAGGGAGATGAACAACACGGACATGTACCATCCTTTCCATGATGTACATGTGCCGAATGTTCAGAGGAGTGCTCCAAGGAAAGCAGCTAGGCCCAGAGGTCCAGAACCTCAAGTTCCCAGGCCTAGGCAGCAGAGAGCTCCGAGGAGAGATGCTAGGCCTAGAGGCGCAGTGCCTCAAGTTGCTAGGCCTAGGCCTCGTAGAGAGAGTGCCCGGCGGGAGCCTGCAGTTGTAGGCTATGGACCCCGTGGCGGAGGCTTTGTAGTTGAGCGTTTTCCCCCACCGCGTTTTGAGTATCGCGATGGACGCTCCTCCCTTAGCGGACCACGTTTTCCTCTACGTGATGATCGCTCCTCTCGTAGACGTGCTAGGAATGGTTTTTCTGCTAACCGTTCTTTTGAGCAGCCGGCCCAACACTGGTATTCTTCCTACTTCACTAACCCCAGTGTTGGACCGTATGCTCACCCTATGTCTTTTTATTGATGTAGGTAAAACGGTTGGAGGACATTTGGTTGGTGGATTCCGGTTGCTCGAGGCACATGACCGGAAACGCCAAGTGGTTCTCCAGCCTTAGCCCTGTTGCCGGAAAGGAGTACATAACCTTCGGCGACAATAGCAAAGGTAAGGTATTGTCTCGCGGGTCGGTGCGAGTTAATGAGCACTTTGTGTTGCGCGATGTTGCTCTTGTTTCTAACTTGCACTTTAACCTTCTTTCTGTCTCGCAACTTTTTGATAACGACTATGAGATTCGTTTTAAACCGAATCTCAGTCGTATTTTGGATCCTCAGGGCAATCTTGTGTGTTTGATTTCGCCCTTTGGAAAAGTCTTTCGTGCGAATTTCTCGGAGTCTTTTGGCACTTCTTGTTGTCTTGTGGCTGGACCTTCCTCCTCCGATCTTTGGAAGTGGCATAGGAGACTTGGACATTTGAGCTTCGACTTGCTTGCAAGGCTTAGTTCACTTGGACTAATCCGAGGATTGCCCAAGTTGCATATGGAGAAGGATCTTGTTTGCCACTTGTGTAGACACGGGAAGATGGTTGCTGCTCCCCACCATCCAGTGACTCAGGTCATGACCAAGCGCCCTGGAGAGCTTTTGCACATGAACCTTGTTGGTCCGGCTCGGGTGAGCTCGGTTGGGGGGAAGTGGTATGTGCTTGTTGTTGTTGATGACTTTTCGAGATATTCGTGGGTCTTCTTTTTAGCTGAGAAGACCGAGACCTTCTCCTTTGCTCGCAATCTGATTTTGCGTCTTCAGAACGAGTTCCCTTTGAACTCGATGCGAGCAATTAGGAGTGATAATGGTTTCGAATTCAAGAATTCGGATTTTGAGAAGTTTTGTAACTCTTTGGGTTTAGAGCATCAGTTTTCTTCCCCTACACACCCCCTCAGAATGGTGTTGTAGAGAGGAAGAATCGGACCCTTGTTGAGATGGCCAGGACGATGCTCGATGAGCATAGGACTCCTAGGCGATATTGGGCCGAAGCTATTAGCACTGCATGCTATATTTCCAATCGCATTTTTCTCCGAGCTTTCTTGAAAAAGACTTCTTATGAGTTGCGTTTTGGAAAACTGCCCAAGGTAAGTTATTTTCGAGTTTTTGGTTGCCATTGTTTTATACTCAAAAAGGGCAACTTGGATAAATTTGAGTCTCGTTCTTCAGACGGTGTGTTTTTGGGTTATGGCACTCACACTCGATCTTATCGTGTACTTAACCTTGACACTAACCGAGTCATGGAGACATCCGATGTCACCTTCGACGAGACCATGGTTTGTCCTTCTTCTCGTTTTGAGCGTGCAGGTGATCATGAGGTTGGTGAGCCTCTTTTTGATGACGAGGACGAGGGTGCTGAAGGTATGGATGATCCAGCACCCCCTCTGTTGGTAGCACGCTTGCCCCACCTCCGCACTTGTACAGGGGAGTGGCGAAGGTGACCAAGTGTCAGAAGCAATAGCGAAGGTTGAGGAAGCGAAGACAAGGTTGACGTGGCTCTATTCCCAACAAGTCATCCCCGTTTACACTCTTCACCCCTTGGTATTTATAGGGAATACCAAGGGCCATGGGATCAATTACAAAAGGGTACAGAAAAGATTCCCTGGCTCCACACAGGGAGGAGGGGTAATAACGTAAAAACACAGCTAAGGTGAAAACCCTAGTCAGCCTCCTTCCTGCGCGCCGCCACCTGATTCTTGTCACCTTCGGGAGGGGGGGATCGAGTGCCAGACCCTCGATCTCGCTTGCCCTCGGGCCAGTGCTCCACTGCCGCTTGCCAGACCCATCGCTCCAAGTGGAATGGCCTCGAAGGCCGGCGAGGGTCGCCTGCCGCGTTGTCGTCACGCCTTAACCTCGCGATGGAAAGACGAGGGCCGACCTTCGTCCTGCGGACGTATCCGTCCAGTCGCAGAGCTTGGAGTCCTTCGCCACCAGTTAGGTCTGGGCCTTTCGGCGAAGGTACGCGGGATGCGCGAGGGTCACTCCCATCGCTCTCCACGCCCTTTCCCTGCAAAAAGTACCTGAACACTTCCGAAGGTTGGGTCAGAGTTCAGAGGTTTGATTGGCGACCTGCGAGACTTGATAGGATGAAACAGGGGGATAGACGGCGAAGGTGCGCGGGCTGTTTTGTTGAGCCAGCCTGCGTGGCGCCTCTGCTGAGGGTCCCTTCCCCCAACAGTAGCCCCTCGTTGCCTTGGATCTAAAGAACAATGTTTAGGCCCAAGCAGCGCCTTTTAACGGGAAATGAGACGGGATCCTTGGCAGCGACGCCTGCGGCTGCTTTTGGGCCGGGCCGTTGTATTGTTTTTGAACTGGGGTCCGTTTCGTTTTTTGTGCCGGTTTTATTGGGTGGGGCGCTCTGCCATCCGGCCTATAAATAGAAGGGGTGGGTGAGGGGTATGGATTGTGCCCTCCTCTGCTATAGCCATCCTGCTATTGCAATTTGCTTGTAGCGAAGGTTTGTTTTAGCTTGTCTGCGAGGGTTGAGACACGCGTTCATTGTTCGATAGCGTTAGCAGCTGAAGAGATGGCTAGGTTGAAGCAGACTGCTCGCGCTGTTTCTCCCACAGCCGCAGATGAGGGGATTACCTTCGAGTTCGGACTCAGCCGAGTTTGCGCTGCGGAGATTGCGTCTTACGTCAGATGGGGTTGGATTGAGGAAGGTAAAGCGAGGACCAGTGCCGGGGAGACGGTGCCGAAGCCGGATGCAGATGAGGTTGTTGTATTTGAGGAATTTTTTTCAGCCGGTCTCCGCTTCCCTGTTGACTCTTTTGTGACCTCGGTTCTGCGAAGGTTCAACTTGCGCTTCCACCAGCTCACACCCTCGTGCTTTACAAAGATGTCAGTTTATATCTGGGCGTGCCGCTCTCAGGGTATTGTTCCTTATGTTGAGGGGTTTGTTCGGACCCATCGAGTGCACATGCAACCTCGCAAGATCTCGGATCGCGGAGGTAACACCAGTCTTGGACAGTTTGCAGTGTACACTTTTTGCCATCGCGCTGGGTCGGAGTTGCCGGTGCAGGCCCAGAAAAATAAGTGGACCAGTGGGTGGCAGGAGTCCTGGTTTTATTATAAGCTTAGTGGGAATGCAGAGCTCTGCGGCGAGCTTTCGCCACTTGGTGATGTTAGCGCCGAAGCTATGATGAGCTCCGAGGCTCATGCTTGTGTTGATTGTTTGAGGGTTGTGGCGCGGTCTCAGTGTGCTCGCGACTTGGTCGAGGAGTACTGTTGTGCTAAGATTTGGCCCCTCAGCCAAAGACAAGCGTGGTTTGCAGTCGTGGAAGACTCGAGGTACGAGGGTAAGGGCTTGAAGAAGCCGAAGGTTGACCTTGATAAGGTTTGGGATAAACTTTTGAAGAAATTTCCCAGGCGAGAGGATGGGGTCGAAGCAGTCTACAAGCGTGTTCAGGGGTGGGCGGTGGAACTTGTTGGGAAGCTTTCCACGTTGGAGACTAAAGAGATCCATAGCTCGATAGGTAGCGGAGGTCGGGTTAACAGGATGTTTGACAGCCTTGGGGTTCAGTATGTGAGTTGGCCTGCCCCGTCGAGCGAAGACGCGCCAAAGAAAAGGAAACGTGCTTCTGCGGAGGGGGAGGTTGTTTCTCGGCCGAAGAGGGGTCGTGGCCGAGGACGCGGCGGCGCCGGTGGTCGAGTTAAAACACTTGCGACAAAGGTCGTCGTCGGCTCGGGAGGTACCGCCACTTCCTCATCCTCGGCCCTTGTTTCGAGCGGCCGAGGCACTGGGAAGACTGGAGGACGGGTGCCCCGCGTGGGCGGTATTGGTGCTTTGGTTCAGATCTCGGATGACGAGGGTGGCTCCGATGATGATGAGGAGGAAAGGGAGAAGGAAGAGAAGGAGGGCGGTACTGACGAGGATTCCTCCGACGAGGATAGTGATACGTCAAGTAGCGGGGGTAACTCCGAAGAAGACGTATCCATCGAGGACGCTCGAGGGAAAGGAATAGCCTCGTCCAGTGTTGGTGCTGTGGCTGCGCGGAGCATTGATGACATCATACGGGACTTTGAGCCAGAAAGTCCTCCGCGAGGGTCGTTTCCCGAGTTTGCTGGCTCGCACAGCTGGGTCGAAGGTTTCGAGGTTAAGGGTGACGCCGAATCGGACCGGACCCCGGGGAAGAGGCCGTATGGCGAAGCTAGCCGGTCATGTCTTCCTTATTATGCGAAGAAACTTGGAGTTTCCGACCCGGCGACTGAACTTTTCACGAGTCCGGACCTTCGAGAATGTCACTTGTAGTGTGCTCCGGAGGAAAGGCGCTTTCTGGGTCGGGTGTTCAACCGTATCTGTGTGCCAGAGGAGGAGCTTCGGCTGGCCAACGAGCCCTTGGAGGGACTTCACGATGATATTGATGTCAAAGTAGCTGAGCTAATGCTTCTTAACCGGTCGGCGCGCTGGAGGGCGAGTTACAATCTCCACTACCTGAATGACCGGTTGAGTGATGCGGAGAAGGCTAATAAGGAGCTTCGCCAGAGTTTGGAACACAAAGAGATTGAGCTCAAAGCTGCTTTGGAAAAGGTTAAGAGGTCGCGAGAGGAAGCGCAAGAGGTTGCGAATAGCAACGCGGAGCTCCTGGCTGTTAACTGGCAAAAGGACAAGGACTTGGTGGCTGCGAACAAGCACATAGAGGAGCTGTCCTCAGAGCTGGCTATCCAAGCCGAGGCTTGGCGGGAAAGCATGGCGAGGGTTAAAAATAAGATAGATACATGCTTGACCGAAGCCGGAGGTTCTGCCGGGGAACCGCTGCATGCTGGAGACGCAGCGGGTTTTGAAGGTTGGTTATGTAATGAGCTGGATGTGTTTAGCTCATTGGTTGGGAATGCTGCAGATTTTGGTGGGTATGCCGGAGCACTGGCGATGGCTGGTACGCTTCGTCAGGCAGATTGCGAACACCTTCGCAAAATTAAGAAACCTAGCCATAAGTTTCCAACCGTGGACGAGGTGCGTCAAATGAAGGTTGCGGACGCCGAGGTTCGGAATTGTGCGATGCGCTTGCTTCGCCGGTTTTGGATTGCTGGCGGTGGCCGCGCTCTTGCTTTCGAGGAAGCTGCCGAGGCTACTCGTCAGGTTCGCGTTATTGGGTAGACTGTTTTTTTGGCTTTGTTTTAATGATTATTGAGTTGGTGTTGACTTAGGTTTCTTTTCTTTTATTTGTGCTTGCAGGCTCGGAGGGAGGCGATGCCTTCGCCGCCTGCGGCCATTGATGCTGGTGGTAGCTCCGAAGTTGTTCCTGCTCCTAGTTCTGCCGAGGTTCCACCAGTCGAGGCTGAAGCTTTGATCGCTGATGCCCCGACCACTGGCGAAGGTGTCGAGCAGGGGGTGGCCACGGAGGAGGCACCTGCTGAAGGTGTGGATGCTGCCACTGGCGGGGTTGAAACAGGCGAGCACGGGGGAGACGAGCAGGTGTGAGAATTTAGGATTGTATGGATGAGAAGGTTATTTTGTAATGTGTGAGTTAGGTGGAAAGACTTGATGATACTTTTTAATTCTATGATAATGCAGGTTCCTGATGGAACCGTGCTAGAAGTGTTTGATGTGACGCCCTTGACGTTAAACTATCAAGATATTTTTGTAACTGGCGAATCTTGGGCTCGTGCTAAGCTGAAACACCCCTCACTGACCTTCGAGCGTTTTTGGTGGTCGAAGGTACGAAGGTACGATTTAAAAAATAGCAGGTCGAGCCGTTTTTGGCGCGAGGCGGACTTTACTGACCGGCAGGCCACCCGTTACTTATTTGGTGCTTCTTCATTCTCGCAAGTTGGAATTGATGATGATATTGATGAGAACACAGCCTTGGAGTACTTATTTGGGCGGACCGAATTAGATTTAGGCTCGGACGGATCGTTAGTGGTCCCAAAAGAGGAACCTTCGGAGGTCAGTGATGTAGGCCGTACGTATATGTATCGGGCTAGGGTTTTATCTAGGGAGCTGCCAATTGTTCCGGCAGCTCCTTTGTTTTGGGGACCCGTTGTTGCGGTGGAGCCAGAGTTTGAGGAGGGTAGCGAGGGCTCTAGTGATTCGATGTTACTTGAAGGGAGCGAAGGTTCCTTGTAATTTTTGTAATTTTCCATGATTTGTTTGTCGTTGTGAAGCTAATTTGTAAATGAACGTGAACACTGAATGTTGGTTTTATGTCGTTACGATTCCTTACTCGTTATCGGATATTGACAAGGCTCGTTGGCTGTCCGGCACTGCGCTGTTTTGTTGCGTGCAATGTTTAGCTCAGGAAGCAAAATAGCGAGGCTTGCGTTTCGTTACGCTGATGTTTTGTTGAAAACAGCGACGCCCCCTTTCTTTTAGCGAGGCTCGTGTTTCGTTACACAGATGTTTGTTGAAAACAGCGACGCCCCCTTTCTTTTAGCGAGGCTCGCGTTTCGTTACACAGATGTTTTGTAAAAAACAGCGACGCCCCCTTTCTTTTTAGCGAGGCTCGCGTTTCGTTACACGTGTTTTGTAGAAAACAGCGACGCCCCCTTTCTTTTTAGCGAGGCTCGCGTTTCGTTACACAGATGTTTTGTTGAAAACAGCGACGTCCCCTTTCTTTTTAGCGAGGCCCACATTTCGTTACACAGATGTTTTGTAAAAAATAGCGACGCCCCCTTTCTTTTTAGCGAGGCTCGCGTTCGTTACACAGATGTTTTGTTGAAAACAGCGACGCCCCCCTTTCTTTTTAGCGAGGCTCGCGTTTCGTTACACAGATGTTTTGTAAAAAACAGCGACACCCCCTTTCTTTTTAGCGAGGCTCGCGTTTCGTTACACAGATGTTTTGTAAAAAACAGCGACGCCCCTTTCTTTTAGCGAGGCTCGCGTTTCGTTACACAGATGTTTTGTTGAAAACAGCGACGCCCCCTTTCTTTTTAGCGAGGCTCGCATTTTGTTACACAGATGTTTTGTAAAAAACAGCGACGCCCCCTTTCTTTTTAGCGAGGCTCGCGTTTCGTTACACAGATGTTTTGTGAAAAACAGCGATGCCCCTTTCTTTTTAGCGAGGCTCGCGTTTCGCGAGGGTGTTCGACTTATTTAGGCTTCGCGCCTCCCCTAGGTGGAGGTAAAGTTTGCTTTTTGCGAGCCCCTGTCGTGTTTGGCGAGGGTGCTCGGCTTTTTTGGACTTCGCGCCTCCCCTTGGTGGAGGTGAGTTGCTTTTTGCGAGCCCCTGTCGTGTTTTGCGAGGGTGCTCGGCTTTTTGGACTTCGCGCCTCCCCCCTTGGTGGAGGTGAAGTTTGCTTTTTGTGAGCCCCTGTAGTGTTTGTGAGGGTACTCGACTTTTTTGGACTTCGCGCCTGCCCCTTGGTGGAGGTGAAGTTTGCCTTTCGCGAGCCCCTGGCGTGTTTGCGAGGGTGCTTGACTTTTTTGGACTTCGCGCCTCCCCTTAGGTGGAGGTGAAGTTTGCTTTTTGCGAGCCCCTGTCGTTTTTGCCAGGGTGCTCGACTTTTTTGGGCTTCGCGCCTCCCCTTATCTTAGGTGGAGGTGAAGTTTGCTTTTTGCGAGCCCCTGGCATGTTTGCGAGGGTGCTCGACTTTTTGGACTTCCGCGCCTCCCCTTAGGTGGAGGTGAAGTTTGCTTTTTGCGAGCCCCTGTCATTTTTGCCAGGGTGCTCGACTTTTTTGGGCTTCGCGCCTCCCCTTATCTTAGGTGGAGGTGAAGTTTGCTTTTTGCGAGCCCCTGTCGTTTTTGCCAGGGTGCTCGACTTTTTGGACTTCGCGCCTCCCCCTTATCTTAGGTGGGGTGAGTTGCTTGAAAAGAAAAGGAGTTGTTTTTGTTGAAGCAATCTTAGTGGGTTTTCATCGATTGTAGCTCTCTTGAAAAAGAAGTGCTTTTTCGATGTTTGTTAGTAAAAGTAATAAGTTGGAGATTTTACTTTTTTGGGGGTTCTAGCCTGTATTAAGGGTTTGGATACTTCCTGTTAAAAAACCTTACGCCCCCTTCGTAAGGAAAAAGAGTGCAGCTCCTTTGTTCTGTTACATTCATAGAAGATGGAGAAGCAACAAATTACATAAATGCGAGGGCTCGCTAAGGCTCCGCTATGGGTAGTATTTTTGCGAAGGTCGTCGATGTTCCAGGTGTGAGGCAGGATGTTTCCTTCGCTGTCGGATAGGTGAAAGACCCGTGGCGATTGCGTTCCCCCCACAATCAAGTATGATGGGACCTGTCCACTTGGGCTGCTAATTTTCCCCGCCAAGCTGGCTTTTGTTTCGATGAGGACGAGGTCACCTTCTCAATCTTGATTCGATCTTTTTAATCTCTCCGTTTTTTTTGGTTTCTTCTTTGTCTTCAAAGTTTTGTGCACTGCGTCACCTGCTTCTTCGGTAGGTCTTTATCAAGGGTTGGCTTGCTCGTCGGTGGACCAATCTCAATTCTGCTATCTTGGAACCGAACCCTCCGCTCGAAGCTTCCTCCTTTTTGGTCAACCCTGCCGATCGGGATCAATCAGTGCCAGCTCACCTAGCTCTTCAGAGGTAAACTTTCATCTTCCCTTACCCCTGGGATCGGCTACATTGATCATGTAACAGAGAAGACACAGTATTCTGCTCAAAGGGCTACATCAATCTTTATCGTTCCATCGAAACCTCAGATGTCCGCCTTAATAGCCTTCTGGATCCGATCTCTGAACACTCGGCAATCATTTATGGAATGGGCCTAGTGTTGTGGAAACCACAATACTCTTTTCCTTGACGCCCCCAGGAAGCAGCAAGGATGACCTTCCAGCAATTTGATGCGTCCCTCCCTCAACAGTATTCAAAGAATTTGTCTGACTTGGACACTCAAAGTGCATAACTACCTTTGTGTTGCCTCAGCCAACCGTTGGTTGACTTGAGTCGGCTCTTTAGACCAGGTTATCTCGGCCGCAGCCACCTCTCTTCATCGATATTCCATTGCTTCCTCTAGGAAAGCCTGATACATCTCGGCAGCCACATCACTCTTCTGGAACTGATGTTCCTCTTGAATCCCTGAGCTTGATTGTCTCCATTGCCAACCTTTGTGATAACTGCCCAGTTCTTCAATTCCATGCCGAATAGCTTTCTTTTCTTTGATACTCGACAAACATGCCAGCTATGGCTATCCCCGGTAACTGGTTCATTCGGCAAATCAAAGAATAGCAGATATTTTTGGTTTCCTGAATTGGCGCAGATACTCTTGCGGTGTTTCGCCGGGTCTCTCCCCAAGCTCATGAGATCGACCAACTTCTTCTCACTGGTTCCGGTAAAGAAGTATGAGTGGAATTTCTTCGCAGCCAGCTCCTCCACGTACTGATGGAATTCGCTGGTAGAGGTGAACCAAGAGAAGGCTGTTCCTTTCAACGACAACGGGAGTATCGAATCCCTAAGCTTCATCTGCCGATGCTTACCAAGCTGCATCAGGTAACGGCTTTGGTTTTCCCTCGTACTGGTATCATCTTGGCTGAGAACTTGGTAAGGTCAGTAGGAGCTTGACTCTCGGAGGAAGAGCCACCTGATTGTACCATTCTGGTAAGGAGATTGTACGTGTCATGTCTGATTCTTCGGTTTAGGCCGAACTGATTCTGCTCATATCAGCTCACTTATGCTGATGAGGTTAACATTTGAATCAGGAGCTGCTTTGGTTTGCCCCCAGCGTTGTAATCTGATGAACTCCCATAGCCTGGTTCGGAGAGCATTAATCGAGTTATAGTCCATAAATTCTCGATATCCATCCCTAAACTATCTTTATGGATGCCTGTTCGCCATAGGAGATACTCTAGAAGTAGATGGTGACGTTCCCTGTTGTGCCAAATGTGAGTTGGCCATAGGTCTGGGGAAGTTGTTGTGTTTCCTGAGAAATCATCCCACCCGGTCTTGGGCCAGCTCCACTGTTTTCGACAACTCTCGGCTTGAGGTACTTGGAACAACAATGGGCCCCCGCACTGACCAGCGGCTTCTTCAAAATCTTATCTCGTTTGACCGAAAGTATCAACCATGACAGCACGAAAGGTGTTCAGGAAAGCCGAACTGTGATTGGTCACTGCTCCTGATACGATCCTGATGCCATATCCGCCATCTTCTGGAGAGCCGCTCTTCGTACCGTCAGGGCTCAAGTTGGTGATGAGGAACACTTTCGGGAACGTCTGCTTTGATAACTTTGCGCGTTTTATCTTGGAGAAGGTCTCCAAGCACTTGCGCTTGGAATTCATCATCGCTCGCTGCACCAGATCTTTTGATTCTAGCGGCAAATCGTCCATGGTCACCTCGAAGACTTGATTTCGTAATCTCAGCATCTTGAAATGAAGGTGTCCCACCGAGCGTGCACAAAGTGGTTGACGCAAAAGTGGCCCTCGCGTCAAGAGCACAAACAAGCCGAACGAGCTAGCTTTCAAGCGGAGCCCGGGTTGTATCGAACCCGGAGACGTGCCAGTTGGTTTGACCTGAAAACCAACAAGGGATAAATGTGAGAATACCTTGAACATGCTGGAAAACAGACAGTTCTAGATGTAGGCTGGAAGCCATCACACGTCACACAGCTATAGAAGCGTTTGTCGAACAGGTTTAAGATGTCATTCGGCAAGTTAAAGAGAAAGCATGTAATCGTGTCGAATGCCGAACACATACTTGACAAAAGAATAAAGAGGTAACTTGTAAATACAAATCCTATTCAGATGACATTGCTAGGCCAATCCAGTAGTCTGCCGCATGTCCAGCCTTCATAAACCCGATCGGTATAACTCAAGCAAAGCTAATCCACCACATGATATCACTACTATAAATCAACAACCACCCCCTATAATAGATTAATCCACCCGCTGATACGATCTAATTATAAGAATCTAAAGCACACATCATATGAACAGGATCTATACATACTCATTACTCTGTCAAGCTTAACCAGAATACGCAAACTAGCCAACTGGGGGTCCATGAAGAAAAACATACAAGCAAAGATGATAAACTAATCTAAAACCTGTACCTGCCGACGGCACCCACTCTACTATCAAAGCCTAAACATGATCGCACATGCATGAACCCGCAACATGTAACAATCTAGATTGAAATCGGTTCGGCCTCTGATCTTATAGTTAGCCCGAGCACAAGCAAACTCGTGGCGACAAGGCCGAACGAAGATCATCTAATTGGGCAAAAAGTGTTGTACGAATTAAATAATAAGACATATAACACGTGATAACTTGATGATCTATTAGATCGCAAATCTAACAGAGCGATAACTATTTTTACTTCATGACTCAATCCGCCACGCCACGATCCAGTCAGAGTAAAAACTCTCCCGTCATAAGCTTAATCCGCCGCACGATACTAGCTTACGTACGAGACTACTTGCATATATCTAAATCCACCGCATGATTACTAGACATGATGCAGGTTGTCGGTACTTACGGAGGTCGACGGAATCGATGATCCTCTCGAAGAACTCGACACACGGACTATAAGGACTCGAAGATGCACGGGCGGTTTGTAGTGATTGGTTGTTGACGATTTTACAATGTCGAGGGCTTATATTATACCCTGGATGAAACACGAGTCCTAGACGATTACAACTTTACAATAAAATACGGAAAGATATATAAATCTTCATCATTCGGTGCCTTCCATCACCACGTGTCTTCTCGGGCAAGCCAGCTTTACTTGCAATACGCGTTTTCCGAATGGAACCATGGCCTCGCGAAATTGCCGACCGCGTAGACAGTTACCGAAACTCTGAGGACCAAACAGCTGCCGATCGTTTGCCGAATCTGCCTCCTCTGCTGACTGGATCCACCTGTCATATCCTTATGCGTGCGAAAAATCTGGTGTTACACTTTTCAACTGTGCGAAGCCTATGCAGAAGCAATCAGAAGCTTAAAGCAATAGTTTCGGTCATACACTACACAACTCAAGTTTAACTCAAAGTGCAATGAGAAACAGTCTCGAAACTATGATGTGTTGACAAGCAATCCCATCTCGATCTTTACAGTTCACTTATCTTGGTTCAAGTTTTATCTCAGAATATGAACAGACCAAGCAAGTGACAGACTCAGAATTAGAGACATAGCACCTAGCATATATGAAAAGCACGAGTGATTCAACACATCCTACACATGCTAGTTGCATATCTCAATGGTGAACATTTTCATGTTTAAGTTCATTAAGTAGGTTCACCATTCAAAATAGCTCAGCTCACAACATGTATTAGTGATCAGAAAGAGCATGAGCTACTGGCAACAATATAAAGCATCGGAGCATACTAAACTGAGCATAGTTACATTTAAAAGATTATATGCTTGAAGCTCAGAATGTAAAAGCGTATGCTGAAAAATGCAAAAGACAAAAGAGACAAGAAAACAAGACAAACGAAAAATAGTCAGTTTATGATACAAGATCCAAAATGTTTCCCCCATCTAAAAGGGGAAACACACATCAAGCTCACCCTCAACCGATTAAAGGTTGATTCGTCCAAGGCTTGGTGAAATAATCAGCCAACTGATGATGAGTATCGACATGGCGAAGGTCGATATCACCCTTCTCATAGTGGTCTCGCAGAAAATGAAAGCGCACATCAATGTGTTTGGTCTTCGAGTGAAGCACGGGGTTCTTAGCAACGCTAATCGCACTCGTGCTGTCACAAAGCAAAGGAACACAAGAAAAGCTCAGACCAAAATCACGCAAAGTGGCCATCATCCCAAGCAACTGGGAACAACAGCTAGCCGCAGCAACATACTCAGCCTCTGTGGTGACTGGGCTACACTAGACTGCTTGCCGAGAAGACCACGATACAAGAGAAGATCCAATAAATTGGCAAGTCCCAGAAGTGGACTTGCGCTCAATGCGACAACCAGCAAAATTGGCATCGGAATAACCGCAAAGGGAGAGGGTGGAGGAAGCTGAATACCAAATCCCGAACTCAGGTGTGAAACGAAGGTACCTGAAAATGCGCTTGACCGCCTGACGGTGAGAAGTGCGCGGCGACGCCTGGAAGCGCGCACACAGACACACCGCGAACTGGATGTCCGGGCGTGTCCGCCGTCAGGTAGAGCAGCGACCCGATCATGCTTCGGTACTCCTTCTGTTCACAGCTTTCTCCATCCTTGTCCGCATCCAGGGCCGTCATGGTCGACATGGGTGTTGGAAGGGCTTGGCCTCACCCATATCGAACCTCTTCAGCAAGTCCTGGGTATACTTGCCCTGGTTGCACAACGTCCCTTCTCGGGATTGCTTGATTTGCAACCCGAGGAAAAATGTCAACTCTCCCATCATGCTCATCTCAAATTCCTTGCTCATTGTATCTGCAAACTTGGCAACCAAAGCGTGAGAAGAACCACTAAAAATGATATCATCCACGTAAATTTGGGCCAAGAGAGTATCAGTGCCTTGCTTGAGGAGAAAGAGCGTTTTATCTACACATCCAATTTTAAAACCCCTAGCAAGCAAAAAGGTTTTCAATCTATCATACCAGGCTCTAGGGGCTTGTTTCAACCATACAAAGCTTTGTGGAGTTTAAAGACATGGTTTGGAAATTTGAGATTTTCAAAACCGGGGGGTTGTCTAACATACACCTCCTCTTCTATGTAGCCGTTTAAGAAGGCACTCTTGACATCCAGTTTGAAAAAGTTTGAACCTTTGGATGCAGCAAAAGCCAAGAGTATCCTAATTGCCTCCAACCGAGCTACATGAGCAAACGTCTCCTCATAGTCTATCCCCTCCTTCTGACTATATCCCTAGGCTACGAGTCTGGCCTATTTCTCACAACATGGCCATCTTCTCCCTGTTTGTTTTTGAAAACCCATTTTGTCCCAATTGGGTGACACTCAGAAGGTGGAGACACTAGAACCCAAACCCGATTTCTCTCAAGTTCTCAAGCTCCTCATGCATGGCATTGACCCAATCCGGATCCGTCAAAGCGTGTCCAACATCCCGGGGTTCAAATCAACAACAAATGCAGAATGAGCAAAGTGAGAGATTTGCCTTGACCGGGTGATGCGTTCGTCAATGCTGCCGATCATCTGCTGAGGCGGGTGCTGGCGCAGAATGTGTCGTGGCGCCTCCCTTGCCGAAGTGGCCTCCCACCTCAACAGCAGCTGGTACCTCCCCAGGTACACAAGGGTACTGCTCGGGGTGGCGGATCCCACGGCCCCAGGAGAAGAAGTGTCGGGTCGTGAGTCGTCGTAGAAGCCGCTCTGGGCGGCACAGCAGGTGGAGGGGGTGCTGGATCATCCATACCTTCAGCACCCTCATCCTCGTCATCAAAAAGAGGCTCACCGACCTCGTGATCACCTGCACGCTCAAAACGAGAAGAAGGACAAACCATGGTTCAAGGTTAAGTACACGATAAGCTCGAGTGTGAGTGCCATAACCCAAAAACACACCGTCAGAAGAACGAGACTCAAATTTGTCCAAGTTGCCCTTTTTGAGTATAAAACAATGGCAACCAAAAACTCGAAAATAACTCACCTTGGGCAGTTTTCCAAAACGCAACTCATAAGAAGTCTTTTTCAAGAAAGCTCGGAGAAAAATGCGATTTGAACTGTAGCATGCAGTGCTCATAGCTTCAGCCCAATATCGCCTAGGAGTCCTATCTCATCGAGCATCATCCTGGCCATCTCTACAAGGGTCCGATTCTTCCTCTCTACAACACCATCTATGGCGGTGTGTAGGGGGAAGAAAACTGATGCTCTAAACCCAAAGAGTTACAAAACTTCTCAAAAATCTGAATTCTTGAATTCGGAACCATTATCATCCTAATAGCTCACATCGAGTTCAAAGGGAACTCGTTCTGAAGTCACAAAATCAGATTGCGAGCAAAGGAGAAAGTCTCGGTCTTCTCAGCTAAAAAGAAGACCCACGAATATCTCGAAAAGTTATCAACAACAACAAGCACATACCACTTCCCACCAACCGAGCTCACCCGAGCCGGACCAACAAGGTCCATGTGCAAAAGCTCTCCAGGGCGCTTGGTCATGACCTGAGTCACTGGATGGTGGGGAGCGGCAACCATCTTCCCATGTCTACAAGAGTGGAAAACAAGATCCTTCTCCATATGCAACTTGGGCAATCCTCGGATTAGGCCAAGTGAACTAAGCCTTGCAAGCAAGTCAAAGCTCAAATGTCCAAGTCTCCTATGCACTTCCAAAGATCAGAGGAGGAAGGTCCAAGCCACCAGACAACGAGAAGTGCCAAAAGACTCGAAAATTCGCACGAAAGACTTTTCCAAAGGGCGAATCAAACACACAAGATGCCCTGAGGATCCAAACTACGACTGAGATTCGGTTTAAAACGAATCTCATAGTCGTCATCAAAGAGTTGCGAAACAGAAGAAGGTTAAAAATGCAAGTTAGAACAAGAGCAACATCGCACAACACAAAGTGCTCATTAACTCGCACCGACCCACGAGACAAGACCTTACCTTTGCTATTGTCGCCGAAGGTGATAAACTCCTTTCCGGCGACTGGACTAAGACTGGAGAACCACTTGGCGTTTCCGGTCATGTGCCTCGAGCAACCGGAATCCACCAACCAAACGTTCTCCAATCGTTTTACCTACATCAATAAAAAGACATAGGGTGAGCATACGGTCCAACACTGGGGTTAGTGAAGTAGGAAGAATACCAGGGTTGGGCCAGCTTGAAGGACCGAGAAGCTAGCCGAAAGCGACCAGAGGGGGGGGGTGAATGGGAGCTTCAAAATTTCCTTTCGAACTAGATGCCACTGTCCCAAAATCAACCCTACGAGCGACCTAAGAGCTTTTACATTGTCCACGACCCTAAAGTTAAGGGTGGATGCTTCCTAAAGAAGCACACGGACAACTAAGAACAACCCTAGAGAGCCACACGCACGAAAGAGATCTCGAATCGTCAAACAACGAACACGCGACTGACACAATAACGCGCGAAACAGGATCCACTAACTCTGCAGCGTCGGTCACGCAGGAAGACCGGAAGCATACTGTCCCCACTAAAATCGGTATCTGGAACTACTGTTCTGCATGACCGGTACTCACGAAGTACGGATCGTCGGTCGAGAGCGCCGTACCCGTCCAGAAGGCAACAACACACATGACAGTGTAAGCGGTGCGTCCGGTCAAACGTGAACAGTAGCGTCGGTCAAAGTGAAGAATACGGTTACTTGCTGTCATCGACCGACTCACGGAACCGGCGTCCGGTCACCCCGACTGAGCGCCGGTCGACTCGCAGCAGCCCCGTTTGGTTCCACGATTGCCTCATCTACCCAAACATTCCCTCTAGGGATCAACTTGGTGAGATGAGTTCCCACGGAGTAGATGAGCTAATCTCTAAGAGGATCATGGCTCGAACCGAGGCTCAAATCGGTGAATCGAAGAATTTTCGGGGAGGAAGAAACTGACCCGAAACTAAAAAATCGATCGATCTCCTAGACCGTGTAGGTTATAAGGAGATTACCTTCGTGAAAGAAGTGCCTCACGTCTAGAACACGTGGTTCAAACGGATTTGCAAAAGATTAACCGAGCAAGAGAAATCAAATTGACGGAAAACGTGGAAAAAGGATTCCGCGAAGAACTCGCACACACTGAATCACCTCCACTGAATACAAGCCAACGATCTGTGCTCCAATGTGAGATACGGCCTCCTTCGCTCCACTCACAGTACCAGATGGAGTCCTCCTCTGCGGCTCTCAACTAGCTAAAATGCAGGGTTATGTGGCGATCGGAAAACCTAAGGTGGCGAAAGAGTAAATGACTGAGTAACTGAGATAGGGCGGAGGGGTGGCTCCCATGGACTACTTATACTAACCTAGACCTACGTCTCTTTCCTACTCTACCCCTCTCTACACTAATTACAAGAGCGAACCTCTAAACCCTAAGGCTATTCTTCTGTCCCAACCCGCGGTGGTAGTAGATCCGACGGCCACGCCCGCTCGAACCGAAGTGTCCTCGACTCAACCTCTTGATCCGCCTCCATCGTGCCGCCCTCGCTCTGTCACCCCCGGTTTTGTGGCCAAACTGGGAAACAGCCTTTTCCGCAACCCCCGGTTTTTGAGTCCCAAACCGTGAAAACCGCCCCACAAGCCGAGTTTGTGGCCCAAACTCAACCCGCAGCGCCCCTAGTTTAGGCCCACGCGGAAACCGGCCCATCGCCCGAGTTTTGTGGCCAAACTCGAAACCGTCCCGCGCCCAGGTTTTGTGGCTCAACCTGGAAACCTAGGCACCCTAGTTTGAGGCCCAACTCGGACACACCGTCCACCCTTGTATTTTTTTCCTCTCCCTGGCTCAACACCAACGGAGCTGTAAGGGATGCACCGCCCGTGCACCCCGTCCACCGACCCCTTCCCAGGTCCTCGACCCGGCAACCCCGTGCCCCGCAGTCTCCGCTCCGTCGTATCCAGGCTGCCATCCAACCAACAGCTGTCCTCAGGCACTCGGTCCCTCAGTCCAAGCCTCAACACGTCCGCCCTTACCTGCTCGATACACTCTTCATGGCACTCCGCCTCACGCACGACCGCTCCTCTGCATCGCACCAGTCCGTCGGCACGGCAACGTCCTCAACTTGACCTTCACACCTTCCTCGACACGTCCTCCGTCTCGACACGGCACAACACAAGCCAAAGAGACATGCGCATCACACCCGTGGACAATCACTATCACTCAGAGACTCGGCTACACCCATTTCCTCATCCTCCCCTTGATAGTGCATTGTCACCTACACACACCCATCATCAAATGACAGAAGAGGTAGGATGAAGATGAGTAATATAACTCACCCAAATTACCCAAAAGCATAGCAAGCCCCTAAAAGGTCAAGTGGAATAAGCGAGAACTTGTCCCCAAAGACATGGCAACGGCTCACGCGACCAAGCAAAGCAAAGCTAGCCCTCAAGAAGGGTAGAACAGGCTCAACAACAGACCGCTAGCCGAAACAATTGAAAATCGACTAAATGGCAAATGCTATCCCTCAAGATAGGGCACTAGGCTCAACACACAATCAAACGAAAACCACGTCCGACCCATTGAGAACAACGAAAGGTCTTCCGAACCAATTAAAATTAAACCGCGACCCAACTTAGGAAATGTTTGCTAGTCCCTCAGACAAAGAGGCAACGTCTCACACACTACAAACTCCCCCTCGATAAGTGCAAGCACCAGGGACTCCCCCTTAGGTCCAACAAGGAAGAGCATAAAGATTTGAAATCTCCACTTTGCAAAGCTCCCCCTTAGTTGAACTCCAGGAGACATATGCCATTTGCAAAAAACTCTCCCCCTTAGTTTGAAAATGCAATTTTTTTCTTATCAGCACACCTTTCCCTTTGCGCCAACACAACTCCCCCTTCCAAATGCATAGGCAGTCCCGAAATGCAGTTAGCAGCGTCAAGGCATATGAAGCAAAGAGGGCAAAAAGTCTATGGGTATAGCTCTAATGGCACAACATAAGCACTCACTAGCGAAGGCTCAACTGAGCACACATACTAAATATGCAAAGCATATAAGCAAGTGAGCATTTTAGAGCCAAAAAGATAGTCACCAATCAAAATAGCACTACACATTATAGATGGAATCCAGACAAGTTCTAAATCATGTATAAAAGGTGAACGACCCCTAGCACAGTTCAATCATCATGCATAGGACTGAAAAGCCTATACTTGTGATTTGTCCTTTTATAATCGATTTGCAGCGGTAAAGAAATTCACAATTTCAGTTTTAGCATGTGATTGCTAGAGTTTGACAGCTTGTTTTGCCTAACTTTTCAACCGGACGAATCCTATGCCGAAGCAATCATAAAGCTTGAGCTAACGGTTTCGGTCATACACTACACGGCTCAGTGTTAACTCACGTGCCATTGAGAAACAGTCTCGATACCATTAGTGTTGACAAGCAATCCCATCTCGATCTTGTCAATTCACTAACAACTTGGTTCAAATTTTATACATGATATGAACAGACCAAGCAGTGATGACTCATAACTTAAGAAAGCCATAAACCTAAGCAGAATGAAAAGCATGAGGAACTCAACATATCTACCTACCTGCTATTTGGCAAATCCCTGTGAACATTTTCATATTGTAGTTATGAGTAAGGGTCACCATTCCAAATAGGTCAGCTCATAACATGTACTAGGATCAGGAAAGCCTAAGCCTACAAGCATCCATTAAGCACTCGGGCATCCTAATGATCATATTTACCTTCTAGTGTTATAACGAAGCTCAAATTAAATGCATTGCCAAAATGCAAGAAAGAAACTCACAATCAAAGTCAGTCTATACACTCCAAATGTTTCCCCCATCTAAAAGGGGAAACACAACGCCAAGCTCCCCCTCAAACCGATTAAAGGGTTTGATTCGTCTAAAGGCTTGGAAAATATCAGCTAGTTGGTATTATTATCGACATGGCAAGGTCGATATCACCCTTCTCCTGGTTGTCTCGCACGAAATGAACATGCGCCATCAATGTGTTTGGTTTTCGATGAAGCACGCGGTTCTTATCAACTCTAATAGCACTCGCCTGTCCAAAAGCACAGGCACGCGAGAAAAGCTCAACCCAAAATCACACGCAAAGTGAGCCATCAGCCAGAGTAACTGGGAACGCAACTAGCCCGCAGCAACATACTTCAGCCTCCGTGGTAGACTGGGCGACACTAGACTTCCTTGCCGAGAATACCACGATACAATGAAGATCCCATAAATTGGCAAG